>RJWM01015897.1:0-46741 GCA_004363535.1 Dasyprocta punctata | reverse complement strand
GCAGCCCTTCCATTTTCTTTTTTATTCTGAGACTAGATCTCACTAAGTTACTAAATTACTCATACTGGGTTTGAACTTGTGAGCTTCCTGCCTCGGCTTCCCAGAGTGCTGGGATTACAGGCTAGGATTTTGCAGTGCTGGGCAGGGAACCCAGGGCCTCTCACCTGTGAAACAAGTGCTCTGTCACTGAGCTACATCCTGAGTCCGGGACTGTTTCAAACCAGTTTGTCAGGAAGACCACACAGAAGGTGACACGGACAAAGACCTGAGGGAGGGACTCTTGTGAACACTTGGGACTAATATCCTGGACCAGGGACACAGCCGGTGTAAAGGGGGGTGTCTGATACAGAGGCCTGTGTGACTGAGCAAGGGGTGTATGAGCGGGTAAGGGATGAGGGAAGGGGGGGCAGGGGCTCAGTGGCCACAGAGGCTCTGAGCAGGATGTGTGCGGGGAGCAGACTGTCTGTCACACAGGGAGGGAGCAGGGGACCGAGCTGGGGGTTGGGGGCAGTGTGACAGGACCAGGGCAGGGAGCTTTAGGGTGGGCAAGATGGAACAGTTCCGGGTAGGCTTTATAAACCTGGCACACAGAATTTACCAGCTGATTGGCTGTGGGCATGAGAGAAAAAGAGTCGAAGAAATAACAAGGCTTCCGATGCCATTTAATCCTGAGACAATGCACAAAGTATTATCTATCATTCATATGAGGACATGGGGCTTGGAGGGGTGCTCACACAGGGGGTGCAGAGCTGGGTGCTCTTCGGACTCTGTGGACCCCACCCCCAGTGTGACAGACCCATGATGTGCCCGCCCTGCAGTGACTCTCCAGCTCGTGACCTCGAGGCCCCAGCCTGGCCCTCCACGGCATTCCCTCACTGTGGGGCACCTGGGATGGGTGGCCTGTTTTCCCTGTATACCCGCAAACTCCACAGGATATGACCCCCAGTGTGGCCTGGCCTGCGGTTACCTTCATCTAAGCCACAAATATGACGTGATCGAGAGGTGCTGGGCCATGCTGGGTGCAGCGCTCACCAGCCCTCCAGTGAGCCTGAGAAGGGGCCTGGGAGGCTCTGGTGGAGGTGGCAGACTCAGATGTGAACAAAAAGTCCCTGGTCAGAGACGCACCCCCAGCCCAGGAGGAAGATGGACACGGAATAAATGAAATCTCTGAGGGCACCATGAATTGCGAACAGGGAGGGACACAGAACGAGGAGGCCCGTGTTAGCAGAGGTCACCAGGGAGGCTCCAAGGGGGACACTGGGGCTGAGAGTGCGGCTCCACAGTGGCCAGACGATTGCTGTGTTCCAGAAACGCCCCGGAGGCCAGTGAGCCTCCCGGAATGAGGGTGCTGAGGTTAAGACTGGAAGAGCCCAAAGTCATTCAGCACAAAGGAGAGAGAGCGAGAGGAGGTCAGCCCGCAGGGCAGGAACCCGCTGCAGGCAGCCCGCACTGCACCCAGGGACTGCTGGAATCCGCTGGAATCTGCTCAGGGCTGTCCCGTGGCTCCACCCAGAGCCCTCACGGTGGCCCACAAGGTCCTGCACGGTCACCTCCCTATCCCCACCCCCAAGACCCTTTGCTCCTGCTGCATCAGACTCCGGGGCTGATATCCCAGTGGTCAGCCTTGTCTGTGGCCCAGGGCTTTGGCACAGTTCCTCCCTCAGGCATTGGCCCATCTGTCTCCTCCCTCAGCTCCTTCAGATCAGGTAGGGGTCACCTCCCAGTGGAGGCTCCCTGAAAACTAGCCCTGTCCCCGCTCCATTTCGCTGGCCCACCTTTTTTGAACACCCATCAGCCTATAACCTCCTTATTTAAGGTGTTTGCTGCCTGACGCCCAGGTTGCAATGGCCACTCCACAAGGACAGAGGTGGCTGGTTCAGGGCTGGCTTCCTAGAACTGAGAATGCAGCCTGGCATGCAGCAGATGCTCCATAAATCGTGGTTGAATAAATAAAAAGAGAAAAGGAAAAAGAAAGGAAGAAAAGGGAAGAAATTGACAGGTCTGTGAGCTCCTGAGACCTGTCAATCCCCAGGCAGAATTCCGAAATGTTATTGTGTCCCCTCCTTTTCTCCTCTCTTCCCACAGAAGAAAGCACTGGCTGAGAAACTGAGGCACGGAGGGACACTGGGCAGCACTTTCGGGGCCACAGAGGTAGGCACCAGGTTTGAGTGACAGAGGGCTGGGATGGGAAGAAAAGGTTGCCGACGCCACCTGCTGGGAAGCGAGGGCATGACGGTTGCGCCCACACTGCTGCCTTGGGACTGGCGATGCCCCACGCTGGGTGGGCACCGGGTCGGGGGAGGCGGCTCAGGGGCGTGGCCAGCGGAGGTGGGAGTGCACAGGGCCACAGCTGCAAGCCTCTTTATTCTGAGGCACTTGGGTACCCCAGCCGGTCCGCACTATGAGGACGGTGCACCGTGCTGGCTTGGGAGCCTGGGTACCTGCCCTCCCTCCACAGCCAGCGAGGACTCCCACGTGTCCGGAGGAGAGAGAGCTGCCCTTCCTCAAGCTGCGTGCACCCCACACGGGGTCTCTGGAGGGCAGGGGCGTGGGCCCCACCCTGACCAATGTCCTGTCGCCCCAGCCAAGGCAGCAAGGCCGAGATCCTAATGAGAGCAGCCTGCGTGCCTAGAGGTACATCATCCGGCCGTGCAGAGGTCTCACCAACCAGAAGTCGTCCACAATCTTCCCATCCTGTAAGGGATAAAAACAGGGAAGGCAGTAAGGGCTGAAAATCCAGATGCTGGGCCTAAGTGATTTGGGTTCAAATCCTATCTCTGCTTCTGATAAGCTGTGTGACCTCGGGCAAGTTGCTAACCCTCTCTGCGCCTCAGTTTTCCTTATTTGAAAAGTGGAGATGATAGTAAAAGTATCATAGATACTATGCAATGAGATGATATTTAATCCTGGGACTTAAAGGCAAGCCCAGCACGTGGTGAGATGCTAAGTGTTGGCTATTATTAAAAGCACACATTCCTGTCTGTGGCTTTGAGCACACAACTCTGAGCACCCGCTCCATGTTGTACATAATGGGGAAAGAAAGGAAAAATAGAAAGCTCCAGGCTTTTGTGGGAATAGCCTGAAGGTGTGCCCAAGGCAGGTTGGGCGTGGTGTGGGGCTCAGTAAGTGGCAGCACTCTGTACCGGAAACGGGGTCTTTCAACTCAGATCCCAGTTCTGCCACCCTTCAGTTGTGTGACCTTGGTACAGTTACTTCCCTTCTCTGAGTTTCAGTTCCATCATCTGTGAAGTCCTGCTCTATGGGACTGTGGTGGTGACTAAAGTGCTACTAAACAGCTCTCACCTAGAGCCTGGCACACGGCCAGCACTCAATAAGTCATAATTTTCTCATTACTTTAAAACCACAGAGAAGAGCAAGTCAGTCACTTATGGGCTCCATCTAAACCTGTATCACTGCTCTGCCACGCGTGTCATATTGTCTGGCCCCTCTCCCTCTCCTGCCTGCCAGGAGAAAGACCTACCGAGTTTAGCTCTTCCACACTGTGCTAAGCACGGCGTATACACAAGGAATGGCCCAAAAGAACGGTGTGTGTTTAAATAAAGAGAAAAATTACAAGCTGGCCGTGGTGGTGCATATCTGTAACCCCAGCACTTGGGAGGCCGAGGCAGGAAGATTACCATGAGTTCAAGGCCAGCCTGAACTATAATGAGATTTTATCTCAAAAAACCAAAAAAAAAAAAAAAAATTGATGGAATAAGTATGTTCAAAGCAAAGAAGGAGCATTTTTAGAGGAATCAATGGCAACGTATCTTTTATTGTAATACATTAAAAACAAGAAACAAGCTGGGCACGGTGGCACACACCTGTAATCCCAGCACTTGGGAGGCAGAGGCAGGCAGATCACTGTGAGTTCAAGGCCAGCCTGGGTTACAAAGTGAGCTCAAGGCCAGCCTGAACTGCATAGTGAAACCTTGTCTCAAAAAGACCGAAAAGAAAAAGAAAGAAAAGAAAACCAAGACAAACCAGAAAAAAAAAACCATTAAACATTCACCATAATTTTTTGTTTTTTGTTTTTTTTTCCACCATATTTGTTATCACACTTCATAAGTCATCCAATGCCTGTGTAATTCTGTTAGGTAGAAAATATTATCACCCCCATTTCATAGATGGGAAAACTGAGGCTCGAAAGTTTAGGTGAGTTGTTCAAGGTCATACAGCTCAGATAGGTACAGACCAGAGGCAGCAGGATTTGAACCAGGGTGTCTAGCTCTAGAGTCCCAGGTTTTATTACTTATTTATTATTTATATTTGATTCCAAGAAGGTTTGGGCCACTCAGCTCCAGAATACACTGGGCCTGTCCCCCACTGACCTGGTCATCAGACACTTGCTGGATGTGGAGGTGGGTCCCGTTGAGGATGTGCATCCGCGTGTACCCATACTCCTTAACACGCACGGCGCTCCAGGGCCTCGGCCTGATGACAAAAGGAGTCAGACGCTCCTCACAGCCCTGCGGGGAGACTCGGTCAGAGCCAGGGCTGGAGTGAGTGGGGACCCAAAGTAAACAGAAATGACTTCCCAGCCTGGGACCCTGCTGCCCCCTAGAAAGACAAATTCAGCTGGGTGTGGTGGTGCACGCCTGTAATCCTGGGAGGCTGAGTCAGGAGGATCACAGCCTGAGGGATTTAGCAAGAACCTGTCTCAACATAACAAATTAAAAGGGCTGGGAAGGTAGCTCTGTGGGAAGGCTCTGGGTTTAATTCTCAGTGCTAGAAAAAAAAAAAAAAAAAAAAAGACATTGGATAGGACTTGGCTGCAATAATGCTCATAGCTGAGCTTGTAGGCTTCTAGAAAAGTGCAGAGGACTGTCTGCTACAGCACTTACAGTAAAAGCCCTCAGCTGGAGGCCTCTGAAACTTCCAATGAGGGAGTCAGGTAAATAAATTATGGCAGAGCCATCACTAAGCAGGGTGAGTCAGAAAGATGGCCAAGATAGAGTTTGAAGGGAAAAAGGTGAATACGAAGAATAGAAGGAATCACTGAGTCTCAGCTCTAGCTGCATGGTAGACACATCAAAGAAGGTGTTTAAACCAGGTGTGGTAGCACAGGCCCATGTGTAATTCTAGCACCTCTGAGAGGCTGACGCAGGATGGTTACAAATTCAAGCCTAGCATGGGGAATTTAGTGTCTTTGGGAGATCCTGTCTCAAAACAAAACAAAACAAAACAAACAAACAAACAAACAAAAAAACCCGAGGATGCAGCTCAGTGTGAAGGTCCTGGATTCAATCCTGAGTACTACAGAAAAAAAAAAAAAAAAAAATCACCACCTTTCACCCCACATTGTAACAAGTGATTGAGGCTTGCCAAGCATTTCATCCAAGAGGATAAGAGCAGTGGGGAAAATTTGAGAAACAGAAAGATGTTTGCATAGTTTCAAAGTATGTCTCCAGGAATCTCTTGTTAATTGCTTATTAATTACAAAGCAAAAAAGAGTGAGGCCTGACTGCCTAAACCAAGGGACCTAACTCCACATTGTCAGTATTGAGCCAGATCCACGTCAGACTTGGTTCTGGGAAACAGGAAGCTCCGAGAAGTTGGAGAGGAGCCCTAAACCTCCTGGATGGACGCACCAAGGACACAGTCTGAGTTTTGTAACCAGAAGCGTACAACTTCCACCCAGTCGCAAGCAAACATCAGACAAACCCAGACCCGGGGAACATTCTGCAAGATGACTTGGCAGGAACTCTTCAAAATTGTCAAGGTCGTGAAAAACAGAGAGAGTGAGGAGTCACTTCTGATTAAAGGAAACAAAAGAACAACCATGGACTAGTTCCTGGGCTGGCAGCGGGGGAGGTCTTCGCTTTGATTCAAAGGACACTAATAGGATGCTTGGCTAATTTGAATGAGGTCTGTAGATTAGATAACAGGGTATTAGCAGTGCTAACTACTTGAATTTGATCATTATTCTGCAGTGATGTGAAGTCCTTTTTTTAAATAAAAGAAATACAGGGGGCTAAAGGACATCATGTTTACAATTTATTTTTGATTGGATCTGAAAATATGAATAAAATGGAGATGGGAAGAAATGAAAATGAATGTGTTTAAAGGTTCAAATTTGGAAAATCTTGGTGAAGGGCATAAGGAACATCTTTGTGTTATTTCTTGCAGCTTTTTTGTAAGTTTGAGATAACTTGGAAATTAGAAATGAAAGAAAAATGCAGTCCACACTGAGCAAGGCAGGGAGGGCCATCAGCTCCGCATGGAGCCTGGGAAGGCGGCCAGGGGGCCACCGTGCATCTGTCTATTGGCTGCTCTGGGTGGTGGCCACACAGGCAGGTCTAATGCCAGGGTCCTGCCCTCAGAGACTGTGGGGTCTGGTCCAGGATGGGGTCCAGCTGTACAGTTTTAAAAGTTCCCAGGTTGGCCAGGCATGGCAGCGCACACCTTGAATCCCAGCACTAGGGAGGCTGAGGCAGGAGGATCGTTGTGAGTTTGAGGCCAACCTGTGCTATATAGTGAGTTCAAAATCACCCTGAACTGCATAGCAAGACCCTGGCTCAAAAAGACAAAAATAAATAAATAAATAAAAGCTCTCAAGCGATCCTCACCAACTCGGAGGGTAAGAGCTCCTGGGGATGTGAAGCCTAAAAAGTGGGTGATGCATACCACCTCTCTGTCTAGATAAGTGCTCATTAGTATGTACAGAAAACATTTTAAACACCAGCCAAGAGACGCAGCAGGTCAGGGCGGGGCTGAACAGGGGTGCTCGCCTCCTGCCCTCCTGCTGTTTGAACTTTAGGAGTGAGAAAATAACTGAACCCAGGACCAAGCAGGGAAAGCACAAAATGACTCGAAGGGCTTCGGAGTCCCAGGTCACCCATGCAGTGAGGAAGGACAGAAAGGGAGGACGACGGGTCCAGGGTCAGAAGGGGACAGGAACTGATATGAAAGCTCCCTATGACCAGAGCTGGAGCAATTTCAGCATCCAAAGAAATAACCAGAGGATGGGATTATAACCCACAGATACAGTAAATTACTCCTGAGTCCGTACTGACATTCATAATGCATTAACCAACTACAGGAGGGGACAGAGGGATAACTCTTCCTTATGGGAGGATCACAATTAATAAATCTAGGAGAAATGAAGAGAATTAAAAAACCCAAAACTTATACTTTTGGGTGGTCTAAAAGTATTTTCCCCAAGACCACCCCACTACTGAGGATTGAACCTAAACTTTCCACTGAATTATCTACTCCCCCCCGCTCCTACCCTCCTTTTAAACTTTTTTATTTTTTATTTTGAATCAGTGCTCTGCTAAATTGCCCAGGCTGGTCTTGAACTTGTAATCCTCCTGCCTCAGCCTCCTGCATAGCTGGGATTATAGGTGTGCACCATTATGCCTGGTTCCTCCAACACATGTAATGAAAAACGAGCTCCAGTGACTTTTCAATGACTTTGAATAAACAGTGATCCCTGTTGGAACCTTTGTACCCTGCCCCGTCAGATGGCCACGTGATCAGCAGTACCCGTTTTAGGCCGAGAGGAGGTGATGTCCTCTGTATAAAGGTACCCGGGCTGGTACAAGGTCAACCCTCAGGAGCCAGAGGGGAGGCGCAAAGGTTGTCCCTCCCCGCCCGCCCTGCTCACCGCAGATCCCGTGATGATGTGGACAGGAGCTCGAGGGTGGGTGTAGGGCTGGTGGAGGCTCCCGTTAAATACCTGGAGCAGGGAGCAACGGGGTGAGCACGTCACACAAGGCCACACTGACTTCAGCCTCTGGGTCCCACCCACCACACGCCTCACCTGATAGTTGTAAATGGGCCACAGCCGTTCATACGAGTGCTCATGAGCCCACAGCTCTAGGTCCACCCCTGGGACACAGAAAGTGGGAGTCAGGCCCCAAATGGGGAGCAGTGGGGGCAGAGCATGGGGTCAGGGGGTCTCCTGGCTCACTCACCGTGCTTGTAGAAAAGATCCTCCAGCCCATACTTGCCTCTGAGGCCTCTGCGGACCTGGTGGAGGCAGGGGTGACTCAGGCTGAACCCCAGACCCCCTCCCAACACCCCCAGGGGAAGGGCCCTCACCGTGCTCTCATGCATTGTGCAGTCATCCAGGTCGGCGTTGGAGCAGTACATGGGCCGGTGACCCATGGTGATGATCCATGGCCGCGCCGCCCGGTTCTTATTGGCTTTCTAGAGAGAAGAGCCCAGAGTGAGAGGCTGTGGATGGGAATGGGGGTGTGGGGTGGCCTGGAACCCCCACCCAGCCTACCTGGAGGTCTCTTTCCAGCCAACGAAACTGTCTCTGAACCAGGTGGTGTCCGTAACGGAGAAAGAAATAGACCTCGGTGGAGAAGGAGATGATGTGGGCTGGACCCAGATCCCAGCTGGAGGGGTCAAAGTTGGGGCGGGGGTCAGAGACAGAGTCTCCTCTGTATTTTCCACCCCTGAAGGGAGCAAGACTTGCACCCCCGGATTACCTGTACCACAAGCCTTCATTGTCCCCCGGCATGTTGAAGCGAGCCTTGTAGTTAGAGAAGTTGCTGGAAAAGCAAGTGAAGAGTGGTGGTGAAGGCCTGCACCCCACACCTCTGCCCGCCTCCCCACCACACCCAGAGCCCAGTGCCCAGGCCACCCCGTGCCTCTCCACGCTGCAGCCGGAGAGACCAAGGTGAGACACTGAGAGGGCCGCAGTCTTTGGTGCCCATCCAGCCTCTGCCCCCCCTGCAGCCCCCATCCTCACTAGCGCTGCTCATGGTTCCCGGGGCACGTCATGTAGGGCAGGCTGGCGGCCACGGGCTCAATAAGCTGCATGAACCTGTCCCCGACACGGGCGTTGTCCTGATCCATGTCGTAGGCGAAGTCTCCTGGGGGACAGGGAGAGAGTGAGGCCCGGACCCGGCTCTGCTTTCACCCGAGCGGAGGAAGCTGGCAGCTCAGAGGTGGCTCCTGACCCCTGCCTCACGCCATCCACAAGTGCTCTATGCCTCTGGGCCCCGGACCACTCAGGATGGCGCTGTCTGCCACGCTCTGGTCGCACCAGCCGGAGTCTCTGTCTGCCCGACGCTCCCTTCCAGCTAGTACCTCGAGTCGTGGTTGATCTGGGAGGGGCGCCAGGCAGACAGAGACTCCAACACGGCTCCAAAGGTTCTGCCTGTGCCATCACCCACATCTTCAAAGCAGCCTTGGAGGAGGCCTTTATATTATCCCCAGCCCAGAGCGGGAAACTGAGGCCTGGAGTCACAGAGCTGCCAAATGAGGACCCAGGAACCAGATTCAGAGAGCCCGATTCCATACACAGATGGTGATTCCTCCTCATCTCCTGTATTCCATTCTTTAAGCCCTCCAATAACGGCGGCAGCAGTAATAGTAGCAACTAATGTGTGAGTAGCACAACACATCGGGTCATGTTAACTTATTCAATCATCACCACAGCCCTGCCAACGGTACCAAACCTTACCTCTAACAGTCACAAGGGTAGTAATACACAGGGGAAGTCAGTGCCCACAACTATAAAGGCTGGAGTAGGCTCTGTTTTTGTTCGTTTGTTTTTGGTGCTGGAACTAGAATTCAGGGCCTTCTCACTGAGCTATATCCCCAGTCCTTTTTATTTATTTATTTATTAATTATCAAGACAAGGTTTCACTAAATGGCTAAGTTACCCAGGCTGGGCTCAACTTTGTAATGCTCCTGCCTCAGCCTCCCAGAGTGTTGAGATTACAGGCCTGTGCCACCACTCTGGCTTGGGAGTGAGAATTTCCTCCTGGCAGTCTGGGGAACCAGAGAGCCCATCTCTGGTCGGTCTCATCGCCTGCCCCTGCAGAGCCCCCCTTAGACTCCTGTCCTGGCTGAGAGCCCCACACGCCCTGCACACGGAGCCGATGCCTCACCCACATGGAGAATGGCATCGTACATGCCCTGCTGCGTGTCCCTGCGCAGCCGCGGGAAGGCCTTCGCGTTGTCAGCCCCCATGTCCCCAAATACGGCCAGCCGGGGGCTCCAATGAACACCGTTCTTCAGGGCCCTGAAGCGGAACCGACGGCTCCAGCCTTGGGCACTGCCACAACGGTAAACTGAGGAAGAAGAGAGGCCTCGTCAGTGGAGGGCAGAAGGCTCTGAGATCCCTGCTCCTGTCCCCATGCGTCTCCCCTTCCCTTGGTGGGGAGTGAACCGCGGTGGACCCTTCCCCGAAGCTTTCCACCTCCCCCTACCCTGGGCTAGGGCGGGAGGGGGCAGCTGAAGGACCAGCCTAGCCGGGGCCTCCACCAGGGAAGCCGGGGGCCTCCCCCAGAACCCTTCAGCCTGGTGCTCACCGTACTGCACCCCGGGCAGCAGCTTCCGCAGCGTCACCCGGTGGATGTACAGTTTGCGTCGCTGGACGCCCCCATCTACGAAGGGGGTGCAAGTGCCCTGCGCCCGGAGGGGCAGCGGCCCGGACAGCTGCATCCCGAACTGCACTTCCGAGCGGGCTGGGACCCACGTGGTCCAGGTCACAGTCATGGAACCCGGCTCACCTGGGGCGAAAGAGACAGGGAGGGGCTGGGCAGGAGGCCAGGGATAGCGATGGTTCTTGGACATTTAGTCATTAAGGACGTGAGTTCCAGAGCTGCCCAAATTCAATCCCAGCGTCTCTATTTCCAAGCTGTGCTTTCTTAGTTACTTGACCTCCCATGCCTCAACTTTCCTGCCCGTAAAATGGAATAACAATACCATCTAGTCTAAAAAGTTGTTATGAAGTTAGATGAGAAAGTATATAATCGACCCTCTGTATCTTTGTGTTCCACATCTTTGTGAACCAAAAATATTCAGAAAAATAATTGTATCGGTACTGAATGGGTATAGACATTTTTTGCTGGTCGTTGATCCCTAAAAAAGCACAGTATAAACCAAAGGTAGTGGTACATGCTTATAATCCCAGAATTATGGGAAAGTGAGGCAAGAAGAGTCCAAATTTGAGCCCAGTCTGGGCAATTTAGTGACTTAGTGAGACCTAGACTCATAATAAATAAATAATAAATAAATGGGCTGGGGATGTAACTCATTCTGAATGCCCTGGGTTCAATCCCCAGTATTGCGACAACACAAAACAGAAGACCACACAGTCAGCAACTACTTACCTAGCATCTGCATTGTACTGGGTATCGTAAGTAATCTAGAGGCCATTAAATTACACTGGAGGGTATGCGTGGGTCACATGCAGATACTGTGCCAATTTATACAAGGGATTTGAGCAGGTGCAGGCGTTGGCACCCTTGCAGGGTCCTGGAACCAATTCCCAGTGGAAACCCAGAGCCACCAGTAAGCAATGCACGATGCCAACTACGGTTGTGTTACATGGCTGAGCAAATGTTGTTACCACTGTTCTTGACTGTGTGCAAGTCTTGTGCCAACATTGCACACACATGATGTCATTGAAGGGAGGCCAACGTGGATGCCTGGAGGCCAGCTAGGTAATATCAACAGTGACAAAGGTGGCGAGAAGTCTAGCGCATGTGGAATCCACACTGTGAAAGGGACAGTCACCCTTCAGCTCTGGTGACAGGCGCCAGGCAGGAAGTTGGTCCAGCGCCACCAAACCTATTGACTTCCAGGGTAAATCTTCACACAGTAGTTTCTTTATATCCCAGAAGCATATATACTATACATAGATATGCAAATCTAGGGTTTTAAGTGATAGCTTCACATTGTTATTGTTAGCAACAGAGGCTTTAAAAAGTACGTGTTGGCAGATGCCTGTCAGCCCAGCACCCTGGGAGGCAAAGGCAGGAGAATCACAAGTTGAAGCACAGACTGGGCAAGACCCTGTCCCAAAACAAAAAAACAAAGCTGGAGCTGGGCGTGGTGGTGCACGCCTTTAATCCCAGCACTGGGGAGGCTGAGGTAGGAGGAGCGTTATGAGTTCAAGGCTGGCTTGGGCTACAATGTGAGCACAAGGTCGCTCTGAGCTACATAGTGCAACCCTGCCTCAAAAAACCAGGGCTGGGAGTTTGGCTCAGTGGCTTAAGTGCCTGTCTGGCAGGCGTGAGGCTGTGAGTTTGATCCCGAGTGCCACAAAAAAATAAAATAAAATAAAATAAAATAAAATATAAATAAAGCTGGGCATGATAGTGCACGCCTGTAATCCCAGCAATCGGGAGGCTGAGGCAGGAGGATCACCATGAGTTCGAGGCCAGCCTGGGTTATATAGTAAGACCTTGTCTTAAAAAACCAGAACAAAACAAAAAGTAAATGAATAAACTCTAATTATCAGTGAGATAGTATATGCTGCCAAAAAAAAAAAAAAAATTGAAAAAAAATTGAAAAAAAAAAAAAAAACAGGGCTGGGGATGTGGGTCAAGGTGAAGGCCCTGGGCTCAGTTCTCAGTACTGGAAGCAAACACTATGGGGTATAGTATAATGTTAAGAGTTGGGTGCTTTCTTTTTTGTTTTTGTACCAGAGATCAAACTCATGATCTCACACTTGCCAGGCAGGCGCTCGTGCCGCTGAGCTAAGCCCCCAGCAGGGCTGGGTGCTTTCTCCAGCAATATGACAACACAGATGCACAAAGATATTCATGGCAGCACTGATTGTAATTGCAAAATTCTGGAAACAACCTAAATGCCCAAATATAGAAAAGTGAGTGAATGCCATCCACACGAGGGTGTAAAAATGAATGAAGATGAGTCTAGGAATTGCTACACTGATTTCTAGAACATACTGTTAAATCAGAAGAAAGCAAAGTGTCTGGGCATGGTGGTGTACCCTGTAATCCCAGTTCTCTGCGAGGCTGAGGCAGAAGAGTCACAAATTCAAGCCCAGCCTGGAAAACTTAACAAAATCCTGTCTCAAAATTTTAAAAAGCAGTTGAGGATATAGCTGGGTGCTGCCTAACATGTAAGAGCCCCTGGGTTATACCCCCAGTATTGTGCCTGGGGGGGGGGCGGAAGCAGCACAGTGCTATCCTTAACATAAGGAAATATAAGAAAACATGCATCCCAGAACTCCAGGAGGCTGAGGCAAGAGGATTGCAAGTTTGAGCCCAGCCTGGGCAACTCAGTGTGTTGGCAAGACACTGTCTCGAAATTTTAAAGAGGGCCAGGGATAGAGCTCAGCAGCACAGTGCCTCCCTGGCAAGTGAGAGGTCCTGAATTTGATTCCTGGTACAAAAAGAAAAAATTTTAAAAAGGGCTATGAATGCAGTTCAGTGCAAAGGATGTGATCCCCAGGTTCAATCCTTAATACTATGAAAGAAAAAAAGAAAGAAGGGGAAGGCAAGAGAAGGAAAAAGAAGGAAAAAGGAAATATTCAGGTGAATAGTCATTTGCACAAAAGAAATGCAAAAAAGGATACACCAGGATGGAAAGCAATGGATCACGGGCAAGACATGGGTGGGCAGCAGGGTAGGGGAGAGTGGAATAGGGACAGACATCTGTGATGAGGGGAGACACTTCTCAGAGGAAATCTCTGTGTGAATTCAGACTCCCAGAATCATAGCCACGTTTGCATTTCCTTACCCACCCTGTATAGAATATAAACACCAACACAGGGACCAACCGTATTAAAAATGAGTAACAGAAGCACCCTGAAGGGATTGAGGGCGACAGATCACCGTGGGAAATGAGTCCTAGCTGGGTCTCCTGAGGCCGAAACACACAAAGGACTGTGCATCCACGCCGCCTGGCGTGGGTGCGTCCGGCTTCTCCCCGGCCGGCCATGGGTTGGTGGCTCAGATACAATGCACACACGGGGGCGGCACAAGAGTGGAGGGCATCATCAGGGTTGAAGAAAGGTTACAGGTGAGGAAAGAGAAGGGAGTAAAAATGATCAAGATGCTATGCGTCAATTCCTTGAAACAAATGTAATTAATATACGTCATAAACATGTACTAATAAAGAAAGAAAAACAAGTAGAGAAATGGAAGGCTAACATACATAAACCCTGGGGCTTGGACTGAAAACAGAGGTATCAGCATGACCTCATAGTATTTAATAGTGGTGCTGATGTGTGGGCCTGCATGCCAGGACACACTGCAGGTTGCCTTGCTCTGTGCATTGAGAGAAATCAGCAGCAATCGGCACCCTGCTAGCAAAGAGATTTCAGAGTGCTTAGAGCTTGGTTTTTCAGTTGGTCGGGCGTGGTGGTGCACACCTGTAATCCTAGCACTCAGAAGGCTGAGGCAGGAGGATCGCTCCAAGTTTGAGGCCAGCCTGGGCTACATAGTGAGTTCAAGGCCAGTCTCGACTACATAGCAAGACCATGTCTCAAAACAAAAGCAAAACAACCACAAACGAAAATAAGCAAACAAAAAACAAACAAATGACCCATTATCCAATGAATGGAATTCAGACTAAATAAATGATTCTAGGGCTGGTATACAGCATAATTTATGGTGTCAGGAAGTAAGGAAGTACTCCAGAATGATGTGAGCTTGTTGAAAGACTATGGAAACCAATCTGAAGAAATCCCAAGAGATCAAATCTGGGGCTTCATGAGCAGCAGAATAAATGATAACAGTACTGGAGTTTTACTCATGGAATAAAAGAAATAGCTATGAGTTCATGATACAAATTAGTAATTGAATAAATAGATGGAGTAGAAAAGGACAAGTCTTCCTTACATTAAAATTTTGATTAGGTGGGAAGAAGGAATTATATAAAAGAGGCAATGAGAAAATTAGAAAATCTCAATCAAACATCACACTAATAATTATTGTAGACAGGATCCACTTTTGTCTATAATAATTATATACAAAAACTAGTGGACAGACATTTGTGGAGAAACAGGTTTTACGTAGTCTTGATCAACCTTCTCCAGCTACTTATTAACCACAAAGGAAAGAATAGTAACTTCACAACGGAGAAACCCAGCAGACATCTCCTGAGCCAACCAATCAAGGACCACACTACCAGTACCAGCCCAAACCACACTCACTGCGTGGACCTTCAGGTGTCATGCCTAAGAACGACACACATCACATCTGTGACTGGCTTGCCCAAAACACAGAACTTAATACCAGTCATGAGACAATATTGGACAAATCTCAAATGAGGTGCATCAAACCCCAAATGAGGGATATCTGACAAAATAAATGATCAGTATTCAAAAATAACAAGACCACGAAAGATGAGAGTTCAAAAGTAACAGAAGGAAGGACACCAAGGGAACACAGCCACTAAAGGCAACATGAGATCCTGGATTGGATCCTGCAGAAGAAAAGGCTGAGGCAGGAGGATCCCAAGTTTGGGTTCAGCCAGGGCAACTTATCTCAAATTAAAAACTAAAAGAGCTGGGGATGTAGCTCAGTGCAAAGGCTCTGGGTTCAGTCTCCAGTACCACAAGACAAAACAAAAACAAAAAAGCAGACATTTGTGGAAATACTGGTAAAATGTGACTTCGGTCTGAGTTTAATCAATAATCTTGTACCAGTATTGATTTCATCATTTGTTTTGTTTTTGGACAGACTTCACTATGTTGCCCAGGAAGGCTCTAACTCAGGCAGTCCTCCTGCCTCAGCCTCCTCAGTAGCTGGAGCAATACCTGCACACCACTATACCTGTTTAGATTTCTAGTTGTTATGGAAGAGACTGGCATTAAAAGAAACTGAGTGAGGAATGGATAAGAATTCTCTAAAATATTTTTGGAACTCTTTGGTTAATTCTAAAACAAATACAAATCTCCCACATGTAAAAACAATTAATGTTGGAAGAGATGGAAGTTCTTATTACCCTGACTTGACTCTTATGCATTCTGTACCTGTACTGATTCTCCTAGTGTACCCCATAAAGAGGGACACAGAACTATGTTTCAGTTAAACAAAACTACACACTAACCAGAGGTGCAGATTTAAAAACTCCAAGTACAATGTTTAATACTATGTTCAAAATAAATTTGTTAGAAGTATAAACTGGCTAGCATGACTTCTGCATCTTTTGGACCAGGGTGTCCTTTTATTTTTGCTTTTATCCATTCTCTTGTTTGGCCTAAACTGGTTCTGCAAAGCAATTTTTCCCTTACTCCTTCAACCAATAAAAAAGAAGATGAAGACGAAGATGAAGAGAAGGAGAAGGAGAAAGAGAAGGAGGAGGAGAAGGAGAAGGAGAAGGAGAAGGAGGAGGAGGAGGTGGAGAAGAAGAAGAAGAACAAGAAGAAGAACAAGAAGAAGAACAAGAAGAAGAAGAAGAAGAAGAAGAAGAAGAAGAAGAAGAAGAAGAAGAAGAAGAAGAAGAGGAAGAAGAAGAAGAAGAAAAAGAAGAAGAAGAAGAAGAAGAAACTATTATGATTGCTCTGTAAAAGAAAAAAAAACATTAGCACAAAATTAAAAGCTTTAAAACAGCAATCGTGGGCTTTGTCTGCATTCAGTCTCCAGGTTATGTGACTGGGAGCAAGATTCTTCACCTCTCTGAGCCTCAGTTTAGTTTTTTGTAAAACGGGAATAACAATAGTGCCTCTAGCTTAAAATGAATGTGAGGTTAAATGAGTGATCTATGGGAAGCATGCAGGACAGTGTATTTGCTGTTAATTACTGTGAGGGCCACAAAAAGACAACTGAGGTGTTATCGGGTCTCCACAGCAGTGCTGGGAGGTAAGGTTTGCTGTCTTGCCCTTGAGGAGATCCCCAAGCAAAGCGCTGTGCCTAACACAACTGGGCCAGCAAATGCCACACCACTTCATTCACATGCTTCTGATTCTCACTGCAAATGGACTTTCAGAAATTACCTTCTTTGGCATGGTGCACACCTGTAGGCTCAGCACTGTGGAAGGCTGAGGCAGTAGGATACAAGTTCAAAGTCACCCTGGGCAACTTAGTAAGATCCTGTCTCAAAAAAAAAAAAAAAAAAAAAAAAAAAAAAAAAAAAAAAAAAAAAAAAAAAGGAAAAGGAAAGAAAAGAAACAGAAAAAGGCAATGTAGCTCAGTGCAAAGGTTCTGGATTAAATCTCCAGCATTGCAAAAACAACAACAAAAGCAAAACAACAGCAACAACACAAATCTACTCTCTTTAAAAGTAACAAGGGCCTGGTTGTGGTTGTGCACACTTGTAGTGCCATTACCCAGGAAACTGAGGCAGGAGAATTGCTTGAGCTCAGGAATTTGAGGCTAGCCTGGGCCGCATAGTGAGACTCTCACCCCTTCCCTCCAAAAAGTGTCAAGGACACAAGAACCCAAGGAAGCCTGAGAGACTGTTACAGACGGAAGACACTGGACACTAAACACAATGTGGGCTTCCAAATTAAAATAAAGACATTCGCAGAAAAGTTGGTAAAATTTGAAGTTTCATTAATAACTTGCTATCAATGTTAACTCCTGAGCTTTGACCTTGGTACCATAGTTAGGGACACACACTAGGGGAAGATGGGCAGAGATTATATAGCAGCCCCTTACTAGCTCTGTAATTATTTCAAAATAAAAAGCTTTTTAAAACTCTGTTTATTGAGTTTTGGTGCAGTATCAAAGAAAAGCAGTCACAATTATCTAAAACTTATTGAAGTTTTCCCTGCTGCTTCAATCATGTATCTGTGTGAGGCAAGTTTTCCCTCATCTACATTCTCCACAGCAACTCCTCACGGCAGCCTAAATGGAAACAAATTGGGAGAACTCAAATGTCTATTCAGTCAGACATCAAAGTGATCTAAAAAGATGTTACCAACTTAGTAACCGCAATCATTATCCACTTTCTTCTTTGGCAAAATAGAGGGGTTTTTTTGTTTTTGTTTTTTCATTTGAAATGGCATTTACATAAAGCCAGGAACACTAGTGCATGCCTGTTTTTCCAGCAACTCACGGGGCTGAGGCAGGAGGATTGCTTGAGCTCAGGAGTTCAAGATCAGCTTGGGCAATGTAATAGGATCTCTTCTCAAAACAAAACAAAACAAAACAAAACAAAACATGTCATTTATATCCATACAGAAGGGATTTGTTATTGTTCATCTTAAATGGCTTAATACATATTTTGGATGTCTTTGTTTTCATTTCTAATAAGGCCAGTACCAGCTGGTGTCTCCAGAACAGTCTCTTGAAGGTTGTTTTTGTTTGTTTGAGGCAGGGTCTCACTATGTAATTCAGGCTGGCCTTGAACTCTCTTATATAGTCCAGGCTAGCCACAAACTCACAACAATCCTTCTGCCTCAGCCTCCTGAGTGCTGGGATTGCAGGCAAGCGCCACCACACCCGGCTCTCAGAGGTTCTTGGTGACTGTTAGAAGGGTCTTATGTGAGAATCTCTGCTACACACCCACCTCAGCTCTGCCACTCTGCAGGTAGTGACTCCTGGGCTCCTCACCCCGAGGTCACACTCCTGTCACCCCATTGTGCAAATGAGAAGGCTGAGGCCAGAGAGCTGAAGTTACTCAGCAGAGGTTACACAGCAGTAAGTATCGACGCTGGGATTCGAGCTCATGCAACTCAGACATAGAACCCAGGCCCTGAGGCTGTGCTCCTCACCTCTCTACTCAGGAGCGAGAGGCAGCCCTCAGGGAAGAGGAGCAGAGGAATGGAGCTCCATCCTCTTTCATTTCCTGATTTCTTTCACAACTGATTTTCAGACCAAGTGCACACTACCATGCCAGGTCTCCCAGATCCAACAGTGACACAAGATAAACAAGGACGACAGCAGTTCCTTTGGGAGCCAGAGAGAGCTCACGATGGGCCAGACACCATCATCGCTTTCCGTATAGACACATGACTGTGTAATCCCATTTCACAGAGGTGGACAACTGAGGCCCAGGAAGAATAGACTGCCAGCCTAGGGTTACTAGGGTTCCTGAGCCCCAGTTCCTTGGGACTGGACTCAGGGGTCACAGACACTTACCTGGGTAGGATAGATGGACATGCTCTGGGATAGCGCTGGGGGTCTCCAGGGCTCCCTGGGCCCCCACGGTGAAAAGGAGGAGTAAATAGCAGCCAGAAAGGGGGTGCATGGTAGGGCAATGGTGGGGGGCAGCGAGGGGAAGGCAGGGCTGTGGAGAGGATCAAAGTCCAGGTTCCCTCAGAAGGGAGGAGAGTGGAGGGAGCTCCGTAGTGCTATCAGTCTGTCGGTCTGTCTGTCCGTGGGGCGGGGAGGCGGGGCGGGGAGGAGATCTTCCGGGGGAGTGGTTACCCAGATGCTGGAGGGAGAGAAGATGACAGGCTGAGGCAGGGAGCAGCACGGGCTCCCGACTGTGAGCGCTTTGCATAGATGACCTGGGAGCCCCACACATTCCTGCGAGGTGGAGGCTGTCCTGATCATCACCTCCTGTCACAGATAGGAAACTGAGCAAGCAGGTGATTCAGTGGCATAGCTAGGGTGACACGGAGCCAAAACTGAGCCCCCGCAGGCCTGGCTCCCCAGCCCTGATCTTGACCAAGAAAGAGATTTGGGAATGGGAGTCTGGGGGCACTCCGTGCTGGAGTCCCCTGTGGCCAGGCCATCCCCAGCATTCCATCCTGCTAGTAGTGACCCCGGTTTCTTCGCCCTTGTTCCCCAGATTCCTAGCATTGCATCCTTGCCGGCAGGGACTCCAACCCTCTGGACTCCACCCTCAGCCTTCCATTGTGGTCGCGAGGACCCCAGATTGCCCTGAGCCGACCCCCTCCGGCCCTCCCTCACTCCCTCCCTCGGCGGCCTCACCCCGCCTTCTGCCCCAGTCCTTCCGGTCCCATCCTCTCCAGCTGTGCACCCCCCCACCCGACTCCGCACCTGCTCCCCCACCCAGGTGCATCTCCAGCTCCCCCCGGACCTGTTGGGCTGCGGCGGGACTGGAAGTCCGGGAGCTGGGGCGGGGGCGCCCTGGGGGACCCGGCTCACCGTCGGGGATGCGGGCCGCGCTCGCTCTCGCGCTCGTCCCGGCCATGAGAGCCGCCGCAGTATTTATGAGTTTGCAGGCGCCGAGGCTCCCGCCGCCCACAGCCGCCAACCCCGGAAGGACAGGCTGCCTCGGGGTGACGGGCTCCCCAGACAGCCGGGGCCCCGGGTCCCACAGGTTGGGCCGGTCCCGGGCGCCCCACGCCCACCGGTCCGCCCCCCTCCCCAGGGCGGGGCGCAGGAAGGGGGACCCAGAAAGGCCTGGTGCTCGGCCGCCGCCACCTCCCCGCGGGACGCCAGGTGAGCGAGCAGCGGGACAGGTGAGGCTGCGGCTGCCGAGCCCCAGGCCACTCACGGGCGCCGCCCCCAGCGCGGCGCTGCGGCCGCAGCCCTGGACACCCAGGTGTGCGGGCACCCGGGGAATTCCTGTCCTTTCCACCCGGCCCGCATCATAATCTCCGCGGAGTTCTTCCTGCTTGCTTCCTCCTTGCAAACTTCATCCCAAACTCCTCCTCAGGCCCCCCGGGCAGCCTGCGAACATGACAGCGAGGTGATCGATGGCCCGTGCGCCCGGGCGGGTCACTCAACCTCCCGCGTCCCTGTTTTCTCACCTGTGAGAAGGAGGCGGTGTCAGTACCTACTCCCGAGCTGTGGTGAGGAGGACAGGAGTCGGGGCATCAGATTTCCTGCCGCCTGGCCCCGAGCGAGGGGAGCAGTCTTTATTGTTGCCAGCGCGCGCTCTCCAGAAACTGCCCTGCGGCCTGGGGGAGGGAGAGGGGGGAAGCTACCCTGTAAACCTACTGAGCCGGTCGGTGCATGCTCATGCTCAGGGGCTCCCCGGTGGGCGCAGGAATCGTCCGGAGGGCGCGATTTTCATGTGCTCCACGCTCCTGTCTGTAGATACAAAGATCGCACGGTTTGGCTTTGTGAATTGTTGGTTCTGCCAGTCAGAGACTGGCACTGGGGTGGAAGGGACTCCAGATGGGCCTTTTGCACTGTGTGGGTTTTACCCCTCCTTCCAAGTCTCTGTTACAGCTTCAACGACAGCAAAAGCAGCCCTCAGTCAAATTCAAGTACCTTTAACCCGCCACGACTGTGACCGGCATGATAGCATCTCCCTAATTTTATTTTTTTCTGATAGTCTGTCAGAATCGAGGGTTCTTGTTTTTGTGCTAAAGGCGCCTGCGGCAAGCTGGGGAAGCCCCTTCCCCGATCCTGGTCTTACATGTGTGAAGTAAGTGTACAGAATTACCAAAGAAATCCATGCTCCTGAACTACAGAAAAATATTTTTAAAACAAATATGTGATATGGTGATGTGTGTGCTCTTTATTAATGCCCTAACCTGAAGTCTACTGCCAGACCCAAGAGAATAAAGTAACTCTGAGGTTTTGATGAGTGTATGGAAGGTAAAGGATTGTAATGAAGATTTGAAAGTATCTGTGATTTCTCCTCGTGGTATGACTACTGCTATCCTGTGGTCTACTGGGCTTCTTGTAATCGAAGGATGTGCTAAATTCTAATTACAGAAGTGGTTCCCTAAAGTTTTACTCTTAAAAATATGAGTGTTTTTGTGTATGTGGAGTATGTCTATTACTGTTTACTATGCAGGAAAATAAAACAGAGGTGTTTTTAAAAACACACGTAGACTCCATTAGCCATCAGTGATGACATCATTGTGGTTCCAGAGCCTTTGGAAGGTCAAAAGGACAAACACACCTTCATGTTCTTATGAAACCAGTATTGGCCTCATTAACCCTGGGAAAAAATCTTGAGAGATCCATAGATTTTTCAGATCACGTTTTTGAGGACTCTGAGTTAAAAGGCAATAAAAGCAAAAGAGGCAAAAAGTTTTTCTCATCCATGTTTATGTAGCCTCTGTTTTCCATCCACAATCCCAGATTATAATGGCCCATTGAGATCGCCTACATTGGACCCCCCAATCATAGGTCAGGACTCATGACTCATGGATTGTTGTACCCTTGGGGAGGCTAACAGGCCAGATGGCCAATGTTTAAATCTAGCTAGGGCATTGACTATTGGAGACAAAGGATTTCACTTCACGGCCACCGTCTCCCCTTCTGGTAAGTGAGGATAACAACAGTAACTGTCTCGTAGGGTCGTTGGGAGGATTATATTCAAGAATAGATGTAAAGCACTGAGAGCAGTGGCTGGCCCGGAGGAGGTGCCCTGTGCACCCCTCCCAATTATCATCATACTCCAGATTATCTACTCTGCACACTTTGGAACATAGAAGCATCAGAAGCTGACATTTGTAAATCACTTTTAAATTGAACTTCTTAAAATTCTGACATCTGGCATACCTACAAGATGGTACAGAACACCTCATGATAATGAATATGACAAGTAGAACTCACCAGTATAACAGTGCTCTCAGCAACTCTCCCCAATCCCCTTTCTGTAGCCTGCCCGACACTACCCTCCCCATGAAGGGACCCGCTTTACTGACTTCGACTGGACCTTGGTTTTACCACCTGAGTATATCTCCCGTACACAGTTCTTTCCTTTTGCTTTTTTTTTCTTTTTTGCATATAATGCAAATAAAAATGTACAGTATTGAACTCTTGTTTCTAATTTCTTTTACTCAACATTATCTTATGCAATTCATCAGGGTTGGGCAGATAAATGTACCCCATTCCTTCTCATTGCCTAGTAGTATTCATTGTATAAATACACCATGGTTTATTTTTCTATCGACTGTCAATGGAAATTACTGGAGTTACTCCACTTCCTTTGTCTCTTGCAAATAGTGACACTCTTAAATTTCTAGTACACATTTCATTGGTGAACGTGTCTACACATTTCTCTTGGGTCGATGGGCCATACAGTATATAAATATTCGTCTTTACTAGATCCTACCGAAGTGTTTTCCAAAGTGGTTTAATCATTATTCTCCTCTCACCATCCATAGTGGAACATTTCCATTGCTCCAGATCCTCACCAGCACCGGCATTGTCAGGCAATTCATTTTTAGTCACTCTGGTGGGTATGTAGTAATAGCTCATTATACTTTAATTTGCATCTTCCTGGTGAGTAATAAAATAGTATATCTTTTCATTTATGCATTGGCCTTTTGGGTGTCCTTTTGTGGTGATTTGTTCATTCAAGAACACATCTTGCTTGTCCTCTACTGAACTGTCTTTTTATTTTTTTGGGGGGGTGCCCATTTTTAAATGTATTTGCCTTTTATATACTCTGAATACAAGCCATTATCAGTTGTATGGACATCTCTATGGCTTCATTTTCCTCTTGTTATGGAATTTTTTAAAAATGAACAAAAGGTCTTCATCAAGCATAGTCTCTTTTATCAGTCTTGGATAGTGACTGTCTACATCTTGTTCAAGAAATATTTGTTGACTTCCAAAGAAGACTGATTTTCTCTTATGCTGTTTCTTAACAGTTTTATCACTTTGCTTTCCATTTAGACTGGCAATCTATCTAGAACTGGTTTTTGTGTATGGTGTGAGGTATGGATTTGAATTTTATCAAAGTAATGGCTAATAAAATAAAGATAAATAGGCCTCTTTCTTGAAAAACTTTGCTTTTTTAACAAGTTATTTTTCCATTATGAAAGTAATATCTTGAAAAATTAGAGAGTAAAACTGGGAAGGTTTAATGGCCCAGGGAACTGACAATGCTGAGTTTGAATCCTTATCTGCTACTTCTTGTCTTGGTAACCTTGGGCGAGTGTTTGACTTTACCCTCAGTGGCTAAGAGTCTAGAATGAGTACAGCAGTGCTATCCTCAAAAGTGCTTGCAGAGAAACAGCATATGCAACACACAGCAAGACACAAGGAAAGGGTTAAGTAAATAATAGCTGAAATTATTCATAACAGATATTATTCATCAGTGGTTGCTCCTTCTTGAAGGACTCTTTTTTTCCCCCAGTCATTCTTAGAGTTGAACCCACTGAGATATATTCCCAGCCTTTTTTTGTTATGTTTGATTTTGAGACAAAATCTTGCTAAGTCACTTAGCTGCTCAGGTTGAGCTCAAACTGGAGACCCTCCTGCCTCAACCTCATAGAGGCCTGGGATTACAGACCTATATCACCAGGCTCTGCTGGTGCACTGTCTTCTTAGACATAGAATTTGTTGAACCATGATCATACCAAAGTCCAGTGCTATTTTTACTCGACTGACCTAAGTATTCTTTCACACTGACTCATGTTATCCCAGTATCCCACTGTGTGGCTTACTTCATCCAAACTGAGAAGAGAGATAGCACTAACAGATAAAAAGCCAGGGCTTTGAAATCAGGTGGCTCAGGTTCAAATTCCAATGCTATTTTTTTTTCCAATGCTATTTTTACTGGACTTTCCTAAGCATTCTTTCACACTGACTCATGTTATCCCAGTATCCCACTGTGTGGCTTACTTCATCCAATCTGGGAAAAGAGATAGCACTAACAGATAAAAAGCCAGGGCTTTCAAATCAGGTGGCCCAGGTTCAAATTCAACTCCAAACATTTAGTAGCTACAAATCCTTTCCCTATCTCTGTCTCAATTTCCTCATCTGTATAATGGGGATAAATCTACCATACTTGACATATTTTAGAGAATTGAAGTAGGAATTAGATGAGTGAATATAGATGAATGAATGTAGTGAACTAAGAACAGTGCTAAAAAATAGCATGTGAAGCCAGGCATGGTTGTGCAGAAATGTAATCCTAGTTATTCAGAAAGCTGAGGCAGGAAGATCACAAATTCCAGGCCAGCCTGGGTAACTTAGCAAGATCCTATCTCAAAATAAAAATTTAATAAAGGGGTGGGAATATAGCTTAGTGGTAGAGCCCTTGCCAACCTTGTATGTGCAAGACCATGAGTTCAGTCTCCAGTACTTGGAGGGAAATAGCCCTTGGTATAAACTGAATCCTTGAAAATCTTAATAGAAATGTTTCGGGATTTTAAAATTCATCATAACAAAATTAAAGGCTTTGTTGGATGGTTAAAGAAATAAATCAGTGATAAAAAAAATAGTAAGATGTTCATTATAGATTCCAGATACTGCATATTTGTGTGCTCCTTGTAAAAATATTTCATTTTTCCTCTATGTTTGAAAATGTCAGCAAAGGTTCTTGAGGACCCCATGAGGCTGGTGTTGGTGATGGATTCCATGTTGTGAAATGGTTCCCTTCATTCCCCTGGCAGTCTGTACTGCGGACTTTAGGAAGCCCATTTTACAGATGAGGAGACTGAGGGTCGGAAAAGCTAAATGTGTCAGAAGAGGTGAGTGGCAGGGGACAGCCCCATTCTGAGAGGAAAAGTCCACCCACCTTGGGGACTGTGTCCTGGGCTAACAGGGTCCCCTTGGGGCAGGAACCTCATCATGGCTGCCCTGTTGGGAGCTCGCCTTCCATGTCACACATAATTCTAACTGTTCGGTATGATTGATTGCATTGACCCTGCATCCCACCCCTTATTAGCCCCATTTTATAGATGGGGAACTAAAGGTAGAGCAATTGACTGGTTCACCTAAGGTCACTCAGCTGCTACTTGGCAAAGGTAGGACCAGAATCCTGGTGCATCTGACTTGAGGTACAAATGATTTGGGGACTTTTCCCCAGTAGAAGATTATCTAGCAAGAAATAACCATCAGCTCTGCCTTCAAAGCTTCTCTGCCTTCCATAGTCTCATATACAACCAGAGAGAGGAACCTTCTTACATTTGAGTTGGGCCACATCCCTTGCCTGCCCAGAGTCCCTGTGTAGCTCCATTTCTCTCAGGAGAAGTGTCAGAGATGCCTCTGTGACCTGCAGAACCCCGGACAATCTGCTCCTCACCTACATGTCCTCACCCCCTCCCTGCTCCCTCTCTTGCCTCTTCTGCTCCAAGCTTCCACACTGTCCCTCAGACACAGCCCACCTCAGGGCCTTTGCACTGCCCGTTCCTCTACCTGGGACATTCCCCAAGCCCACAGAGCTCCCTCTGCTTCCTCCAGTGTCACCCAAATGCCACCTTCTCACTGAGACGCACCTGGCTGTCTTTCTACTGTAAAAATAATAACTCACTCTAAGCCAGTTGCTGCAAGTATTTTCTGTAAAGGGAAATTTATCAAATATTGGGCCCTGCAGGTTATACAGCCTCTGTCACAGCCATTCAACTTGGTCATCGTAACACTCAAGCAGCTTCAGAAAATACACAGCCCAATCAGTGTGACTATGTTCTACTAAAACTATATTTGGGCACTGAAATTCGAATTTCATACAATTCCCACCTGCTACAAAATATTATTTTTTTCCAGTCATGAAAAAAGTAGGAAAACCCTGAGCTGTGTAGGACTGTGTGGCTGGACTTGGCCCATGGGCCATAGTGTGCTGACCTCTGCCCTCAGCCCGCTCTGCCTGCTATTTTTCCATGATACTCACCACCTTTTAAAGGTCTGTCATATTTCCTCATCCATTTGTTTGTTAGCAATTTCCCCATGGATTACCAGGTTCAAGAAGGTTAGGATTTTGTGTGCTGACACATAGCAGGGGTGCAAGGATTTCTGAACTGATCGAATACATGGGTGACGGGCGACCTGTAATGACTGCTGCAAGCACAAACCCACCTTGTTTCGGCAGTGCTGGGGATGGCACCCAGGGCCTTCCTGTGGAGTTCCACCTCTAGCCCTTTTTATTTTTTTATTTTGAGGTAGGGTCTCACTAAATTGCTAAGGGTGGCCTTGAACTTGAGATCTTCTTGCCTCAGCCTGCTGAGTAGCTAAGATTACCAGCGTGTGCCACCATGCCTAGTTAAACATCTATTCCTTCGACGTCACTTCCTCACCAGGGATTACCATGCTCATTGCCCATACCTGAGAGTCCTCTGCTTTGGAAGGCCCCTGGCCAAGTCCTGCGTGCAAGAATTTGAGACTGGGAGGAAGAAGCAAACAGAGATCTGTTTCCTCTGAGCCCAGGCCCTGGGCTGAGTGGTTTCATCCTGACTGTGTGTGCTGTCATGCATCAGAGGACCTGTGAGCCCCTGGAGCTGAGGGACATGCCCAAGACACAGCTCACCTCCTAGCACATGCCACCTGCCTGCGATCACAACAGGAAGGGCGACTTGCACAACACGGAGGCTTGTGGGCCGCACTCAGCAAAGCCTACACACGGCTTCACTCCCAGTCCGCCCACATTCACAGAGCAGCGGGCACCGCACGGAAGACGGTGCAGAGGCCTCACCTCGCCTCGTTGCCCGCTTTTCTAAGAGAGGAAACCGAGGCTCGAAGAAGCGAGTCACCCACCTGAAATCACCCTGTTAGTGAGAAGAGCTGCGGTTCATTCTGAGGCTTCCTGCTCAGGCCCTTAACAAACACTGGGCTCCGCTGTGTCTAACAAACCCTCTGTCCAGCACCTCCTGGATTTCAGGCTTCAAGCCCAGTGGCGTCTTTCGGTGCTGCCCTATCACGGGAGAAGAGGGGACAGGGTAGGTGCTCAGCACATGTATGTGCTAATCAAAATTTGCTTGACTATTCGTTGTAGCAGCATTTGGCTAATGTTTCACTGGAGTCACATTGAGGAGAGACAGAGATTTTTGAAGTCAATAATTAAGGGACAAAAATAGATATTATTAAAATTATCTTTGGGTCAGGTGTAGCAGCACATACCTATAATCCTCATTTTTTTAATGAGGATTTCTACAGCACCCAGTAGGCAGGAGTCACTGTGCTAGGTGCTTTATTCATCTGCATGACAAGGCCGTGAGTTAGGGATTCTATGACACCCCATTACCCAGATGGGGAAAGATTGGAGTCCCTGGTGCTGACTAAGCTGCACTCAGACTTCTGGATTTTTCTCAAGTGTTGGAATGAGTCACTCAACAGTGGCTTGGATAAATCTGGAGTTAAGTTTAAAATTCAGAATAATACAGTATACTACATGATGCAGTTAGCTTGTGTCTAGGACACACGACATTTTTTCAACAACAAAAATTTATTGTGTTGCAGTTGGGAAAACTTAAAAATACATGCTGGGTCACAGTTGGCATGAGAAAGGTGTTCATGCTATGAGAAGGAGCAACAAAATCACAAAGCACGGGCTTACTGAGTAGAATAGTCTTGGAGGAGGTGGTTGGGTTTGGAAGGAAGGACTCTCCCTGAGTGCACAGCATTGAATCGCTGTGATGTATGTGAGTGTCACTGGTGGCAATGCAACTAGATTACAATTAGGTATTGTGTAAGACATTACCCCAAACTATGCTCCATACTGTGGAGAACAGAGAGCAAAACCCAGACATACAGCATAAAGAAGAGCAATTTAATGACGGGCGTGGTGGTACACAGCAGTAATCCCGGAACTCTGGGAGACTGAGATGAGAGGGTTACAAATTCAAGTTCAGCCAGCCAATTTAGCAACTCAGTGAGCTATTGCCTCAAAATAAAAAATGGCTTGGGGTGTAGCTTGGTGAAAAGGCCCTGGGTTCAATCTCCAGGACCTCATAGTAAAAAAAAAAAGAATAGCAATTTAAGAACCTGTGTATTTGTGGTTTAGGCAATGAAGGTGATCACTATCAGCCCCTCAACACTGCCTGTGTGTCCTGTCCGAGTCCCCTGGACCCCTTATCATGACTTTCACATTAATTAGTGTTTAGCTTTTCATTATAGCCTGTGCATGGATTTGTCCCAACATTGTATTGGCTAAATGGTTTTTTTCACTCTCTCTTTTTCAATCCTATTTGTTTATTTATTTATTTTTGAGACAGAGTCTCCCTATGTAGTTCAGGTTGGCCATGAACTCACTATGTAGCTCAGGCTAACCTCAAATTCACAGCGATCCTCTTGCCTCAGCCTCCTGAATATAGGGATAACAGGTGGGTGCCACCAGGTCTGACTCTTGAATCATTTTAGATTGATAGAAAATTGTAAAGATAGTAGAGAGAATTCTAACATACTCATTGCCTCATCTCCTTTAATGTTAACATCGTCTATAAAAATGACACATTTTTTTATTTTAAAGAAAAAAAAACAAAACTTCAAAACAAGATAATTAGACGGTAGCAATGGTTAATGCATTGTGTGTTGTTATCTTTAAATTAGTTACTCAGGGTAGAAAATATCTGCATTTAACTATCCAAACAATATTAACACAAACTTATTTTTTCAATGAACCAAGAGAAATTAGCAGTATAACTATATTGTCATACATATATACATATATATGTATATATAGTCGTGTAATTTATCTGTTTTTCACACTAGGGAGACATGATTCTTACACATGAGAGTCTGATTTATTTCACTTATGAGTATGGTCCCTAGTTGCATCCATTTACCTATAAAAGTATCACATTTATCCTTCTTTATGGCTGAGTAGTATTCTGTTGTATAAAAAAACCACATCTTTTTTATTCATTCCTTGGTTGATGGGCATGTGGATTGTTTTCAAGTTTTAGCTATTAGCTATTATGAATTGTCCCACCAACAGTGGAGAAGGGTTCCTTTTCCCCTCCAGACCCTCCAGCATTTGTTACTGATTGATTACTTTTTTTTTTTTTTTTTTGGTACTGGGGATCAAACTCATGATCTCCCGCTTACCAGGCAGGCACTTATGCTGCAGAGCTAAATCCCCAGCCTGATTTCTTGATGCTAGCCATCCTTTCTGGGGTGAGGTGGAATCTCAGTGTTGTTTAATTTGCATGTCTCAAATGACCAGTGATGCTGAACATTTTCTCATATATTTATTTGCCATTCGTATTTCTTCATCTGAGAAGTGTGTATTCGTCTCAGATGTCTGTTTTTGGACTGGGTCTTTAAATCTGTGAGGATTAATTTTTTTGAGTTCTTTATATGTTCTTGGTAGTCCTCCTTTGTCTGAGAAACAACTGGTAAACATTTTTTCCTACGTGTGGGTTGTCTCTTCACTCTATTGGTCGTTTCTCTTGCTGCGCAAAACTACGCATTTGTTAAAACTAAGAAATTTATGTCCGTATAATATTAAGTAAGACTGCAGAATTTGTTCAGATTTTACCCGTTTTCGGCTATCTGGTTCCAGTGTGTTTTATTTTAAAGACATTTTGGTAGAGCAGTTTTAAATCCACAGCAAATCATAAGGAAAGTAGAGATTTCTCATTTATCCCCTGAACCACACGTGTCCCCCAGCATAGTGGTACATTTGTGACAATCAGCAGACCTACAGTGACACGCCCTTGTCACCCTATGTCCATGGCTGGTTTTAGGATCCACACTTGATGCTGCGCATTCTGTGGGTTTGGGCAGATATACGATGACGGGGGTCCCCCACTGTAAAATTGTAATGCTTTTTTTTTTTTTTTTTTGGTACCAGGAATTGAACTCACAACCTCGCACTCGCCAGGCAGGCGCTTACACCACTGAACTAAATCCCCGGCCCTTTCTTAACACTTTCATTGCCATTAAATCCTGCACTTCACTGTGCCTCTGTGTTCCTGTCCCTTGGTCACCACTGGTCTTTTCCCTGTCTCTGCGGTTTTGCCTCTTTCCAGAATGTCACATCAGTAAATTCTCACAAGACATAGCCTTTTAGATGGGCTTCTTTCTTAGGATCCATAGGGTCCCCCATGTATTTCTTGTCTTGAGAGCATATTTCTTTTTATTTTATTTTACTTTATTCTATTCTATTTATTCATTTATTTATTTTTGGTGCTGGGGATCGAACTCACAACCTTGCCCTTGCCAGGCAGGCATATTTCTTTTTAGTGCTGACTGTTATTTCACTGTCTGGATGCCCTGCCATGTACCTATGCTAGCACCAGCTTTACAAAGGGCATCTTGCCATCTTCTGAGTTTGGGAGATTAGGAATAAAGCACCTACAAATACGCACATGTAGACTTTGTGTGGACAAAAGTTTTCAGCTTCTTTGGCTAAATACCAAGGAGCATGATCGCTGGCCATATGGTAAGGGAATATTTCATCTTGCAAAAGACTGCATGGTTGGGGTTTTGGAACAGACCAGAGAGAAGAATCATCTATCTATGCATGGGAGGTGTAGTGTAGTCAGCCATTTCTTATTTTTAGTGGTGGGGTACTGGGGATTGAAGGCAGGACCTTCATACTGACCTACATACCCAGCTCTGTGTGTGTGTGTGTGTGTGTGTGTGTGTGTGCATGCCTACCTCAGCCTCCCAGGGTACCGGGATTACACAGGTGGGCTACTGTGGCTGGTGAGTCCAGCCACTCTCCAGTGACAGCTGCTGGGAGAGGAAGGGCTTACCACACCCAGATCAAACCACGTACTGGCTTTCCTGAGAGTCTACACAACCTTCTGGAGAACTCATGGGCAAGCACGTGAGTAGCTCCAGAAGGCGCACAGCTGGCCAGGAATAGAGCAACAGCAGGGCTGAGGAGCTGACCACAGCCTGTGATTTTCACCTCTCAGAACAACCTAGCCCACCACAGGCTCTCAGGGGCAGGATGGGCAGTGCCATTACCGGAGGAAAATGAGCATCCTCCGTGGCTTCGGTGGCAGGTCATGGGGGAGGACAGGAGCTCTGGTCCGGCCAAGTCAAGTACAGAACAGAGCGTGGTCATGTCCACCTGTCTGTTCTGTCCCAGAAGTCAAAGGGAAAAAAAACCCCACAATGGAAGTCGGCATGTTGGTGGTTACACCCCTCAACACACCTGTCTCAGGAGTCACATGATCTTGTCCCACCTGGCTGCCCCCTAACTTCTATGCCCAGCTGCTATGCCAAGATCTCCCTTTCCCATTGTCAAGCCCCTCACTTCTCTCCTGCCACCTAGACCCCAGAACTTCCTCTCTCCTGGTGACATCCTCATTTCAGTGGAGCATATCCTCCTGTAGTGTTTTTCAAAAAGACCTCAGGGGAAGTAAATTTTTGAGACCTGAGTATCTGAAAAGGTCTCCGACCTCCTTTCTTGACATATAGTTTCATTCACAGTGGAATTCATGAATAGAAACCAGTTTCTTTCAGAATTTTGAACATTTACTTTCTTGAATAAACTTTGCCACTGCTTTTTGCTTGCTGTGTCCAATTGTTCGAGATGAGAGGAACCCAGAATCCAACTCTGGAAGAAGCGGTGAACAACTCTGTGACTGTATTACAGGAAGATGGCAGAGTCGTGAACAACAAAGAATCAGCCTGTTTGAGATTTGGTGTCCAACAGCTGGGCGTGGTGGCACATGCCTATAATCCCAGCACTCAGGAGGCTGAGGCAGAGTAGGATTGTTGCAAGGTTGAGACCAACCTGTGCTACAAAGTGAGCTCAGAATCATCCTCAACTGCACAGTGAGACCCTGTCTCAAAAAGACCAGAGAGAGAGAAAGAGAAAGAGAGAGAGAGAGAGAGAGAGAGAGAGAGATTTGGTGTCCAGACACTGGAATAGAGCAATGTGAGGAAGAGAAGAGGGAAATGAGGAGGGATCTGAAGTGAGAATTTAAGCCCACAGGGAGCATGACCTCAATGCAGAAGAAGGAGGTAGCAAGTGGCGCTTTCTCCCTGAGCCCTGGCTTGCTGTGTGTGTGTGGTGGCTTGAACCTGCAGAGTTCTACAGTGACTAATGGCAACCCCAGAGGCCTCTGAGGAGAGACACACAAGTGGAGTGGAATGGTGGCTACAGCAGACTGCAGTGGTTATGAGTTATCCAGGTTCAGATGTCCCCAGAAGAGCGTGATTGACTGGTCACCATCTTGGAGAAAGGCCAGCTGAGCATGGAACTCAGAGCCGTTGCAGGCTCCATCTAGCAGCTCCCAGTGTCAGGGTGAGCTGGAACTGAGTTCAAGTCTGCAGGAGGTCAAAGAGCTGAATTCAAGCCAGCAGGAGGCACACAGAGTGTTGCAGGCTGAACAAATCCAGTTCAGCCAGAAACCAGCTTGAACTTCAGTGGAAGTAACGGTGCAGGTCTGCTGGGATTACCCACTACCCACCATAAATCTAAACTGGCTCGCTGTGATTAATCACCATGGATCTAGACTTTGTTTTCCCACTCTGTCTACCAGGGATGGCAGAGACACACCCTGAAGTGGATATTTTTCTTATTCTTTTTTTCTTGATTGTTTGCTCCTGTTTTTACATTAGTATGAACGTTGTTTCCAGTTTTTGTTGTTGTTGCTCTAATCTGTTTGTGTTTTCATTTCTTCCTTTTCTCTTTCCCTCCTGTCTTCTTCACCAGCTTCCCAACATTCACATAATCTTCTTTTGTCCTCCAGTTGTGCTTCTAACCTCTTCCTCTTTTTCTATTTCTCTATTTCCCACTCCAAAATCCCTTTAAAGTTTCTCCCTTGTGGATAAAATTGCCATATTGAGGGCATATTTACTGAATACAATTTTCCAGTTTGTCTTAGATTTTGTTCTGTACCCACAAATATAGTTCATATAGTTAAAGGTAGCATATTGTTACCACGGTTTGTCATTTTCTAGGCTGTGTTTAATTGTTACTGCTGATTGTACTGCTTTAGCCAATTTGACCTAATTGTTCTCATTAGTTGTTCTTTCTCATATACCAAGACTGAGATTGCCTAAGGGTCAGAATTTTGAAAACATTGTTCCCTTATTTGTAGCACTGTTCTTAAGAAGTCTGAAATTTTTTATTTTTTATTTTTTATTTTTTATTTTTTTTTGTCTTTTTGAGTCAGGGTTTCACTATGCAGTTCAGGCTGGCCTTGAACTCACTATGTAGCCCAGGCTGGACTTCAGCTTACAGCAATCTTCCTGCCTCTGCCTCTCAAGTGCTGGGATTGTAGGCATCCACCACCATGCCTGGCACCATTCTGTTTCTTGATTCATTGCTAATGATTATTATTATCGCCATTATCCTCATTATCATTATTATCTGTTTCCTCATCCTCTGAAAACTAGTAAAGTTTTCTTGTCTCAAGTTCTGAACTTTCCCAGCACATGGGAAGGGTCTGTTCTGTTCTTATCAACTCAAAGGATGGAGGTAGAACAGACTGAGGGGTGGGACCAGAGCAGAGACCCAGGGAGGGGCTGCCGCCATGATTCAGGTGCGGTTAGAGCTGGTGTGGTGGCGACAGATGATCACATCGGATGAATTTTGAAGGAAGAGTTGGTAGAATTTGATGTCAAGTCGGATAAAGAGAAATCAAGTCTAAGGCTTTTCATTTGAGCAACTGGAAGAATGAGCTGCTCTTCACTGAGATACGTGTGAGAAAAACCAGGGTATCGGCGTTTGACGTGTTCACCTGGTGTACAATCCATTTTCCACCACTATGAAAATGTACCCGAGTCTGATGACGCATAAGCATAAGAAGCTTATTAGTTCACAGTTTTGGAGGCTTAAAGTTTGAGATCAGGCAGCTTCCATGGCTTAGCCTCTGGCAAGTGTCCCCTGGCTGTGTCGCATCATGACAGATAGCCTCACGGGGGGAATTTGTGAAAAAAGGAGAGGTCGTTCATGACACAGGAAGCCCAAGAGGGATCGGGAAAGCCAGGCATCGTGGCCCATGCCTGTCATCCCAGCACTTGGGAGGCTGAGGCAGGAGGATTGTTGCAAGTTTGAGACTAGCCTGGGCTATAAAGTGAGCTCAAGGCCAGCCTGAACTGCTTAGCAAGATCCTGTCTCAAAAAGTCAAAATAAATAAATAAATAAATAAATTTTAAAAAGGGGAATCAGAGGTCAACCTTGCTCTTTTATAATGGCCTGCTGTCTTGGGAACTAACCAGGGTCTGATGAGAACTACATGAACCCTTCCAAGGGTCACCCAATTATCCTTCAGAATTCCCACCTCTTAAAGTCTCATTACCTCTCAATATCATCACTCATCAGAAAACAAGTTTCCAACACACAGATCTTGGGGAAAAAACCACCTTCAAATTATGGCATCTGGAGATGTGTATTGGTCACCCAAATGGAGATGTCACACAGACAGTTGAGAGGGGTCTGGAGTTAAGGGGAGAAATCAAGCTAAGGAAAAGAGCTGACACTGGGCGTGGTGGCGCACGTTTTTAATCCCAGCACTTGGGAGGCTGAGGTAGGAGGAGTAGTAGGAGTTTCAGGCCGGCTTGGGCTACAACGTGAGCAAGGCTGGCCTGAACTATGTAGTGCGACTCTGCCTTGAAAAAACTAAGGCCGGGAGTTTGGCTCAGTGGCTTAAGTGCCTGCCTGGCAGGTGTGAGGTTGTGAGTTCAATCCCCGGTACTGACAAAAATAAATAATTAAATAAATAAGAGCTGGGACTCAACAGTCTGCTGATGGTATTTATGGCCATGAAGTTGGATGTCAGCAGCAATGAGAAGCGGAAAGAACCTAGGACAGTCACTGGTTGACTGAGAAGGAACAGGCGAACACACATGTTGTCCAGGAGCCAAAGGTTGAAGATTGGAGTGCTTACCCAGGTCAAAAGGTGCAGACAGGCCAAGCACTAAACAAGACAAGAATTGCACTTTGGACTTGGCAGCATGGAGGTCACTGGTGAGCTTGACAAGGTGTTTTGGGTTTTTCATGAGTGCACATTACACTGTGTGGGAAATATCATGACTTACTGAACAAGTCCCCTAACAGGGGTATTTCAATTATGCCCCATCTTTTGCAATTTCATGTGTTACTGAGATAAAGAACCTTGTGCTACATTTTTTTTTTTTTGACGCTGTACAAGTGCTAGTCTCCTAGGTGACAATTTCTGGGTCAGAAAAATGGGTGCATTGCTGACCCAGAAGATGCGAGCTGACAAATACTATGAATTGTCTGCCTTTGAGATTGCACCAGTCTGTACTGCGATCCACAGTGCACCAGCTTTTCCTTCCAGGACTTGACAATCGAGGCGTCACCAATGTTTTTGTTCTTTACCTATTAGATTTACTGAAAAATGGGGTCAGTGTTATTTCAATCTGCATTTATTTTACTGCAAGTCAGGACTTCTGTCTTCTTACATGCTTAAGAGCCATCTGTATTTCCTTTTCTGTGAACTATCTGTTGGCATTCTCTGCATTTTCCCTGTAAAATTGTTCCTTTCGTTATTGATCTATGGAAAATGAGTCCTTTGTAAGTGATCCAATATGTAAATATGTTTCCAGTTTTATTAATGTTAATTCTGGATTGATCAAATTTAGACCTTGCCTATCAACTCTTAGTTATGAATGGTGAGGATTTAACTCTCTTACCCTTTCTTTTTCTTCCTTCTATGTAATTCCCGTCATTAGAACAAACCCTACACATTTAATCCTCTTGCAAATACAAGCTGCTGACTGCACTCTTTCCAGGTAAAACCATGACAACTGCACCACCTCTGACACATTGCTATGAGAAAAATTATCAAGAAAACTACGGGAGAGACAGATTTGCATCGGTGCTCATCAGCAAAGCCCTTGTCCCTGTGGGGTGTCATGCTGAGTGTTGGTGGAGTATGTTTGAAAATCTGGCGACTACTGTTTTCGGGGTTTTTCAAATATATTTGACGATAATTCCAAATAAGAAATGTATTTACATCACAAACCAGCATGCGCACACATGTATACATATATGAATGCATATAACCTATCTGCATCTATTATTACATAACTGAAAGTTTTTTATGCAAGATTTCTCATCTTTAAGATGGACAGGGTTGGCTGTCATTGTTTTATTGTTGTTGTTTGCTTGCTTTGTTTGTTTCATGGCCACATGCTAGGCAAGTGCTCTGCCACCAAGCCATGCCCCCATCCCTACGTTGCCAGTTTTATTCTGTTTGTTTTGTTTTGAAATGCAGTCTAATTCCATTCAACTGATTCCATTAGCAGATCCATACCTCCTTTCTATGACAAATATGTATTTTTAGAGTTTCTACACAGATATTTTTAAATTTATGTTTCATTCCACTGGAGTAAGGTATAATTTACCTTACAATTACAGTAAAGCACACCCACTTCAAGTGTGCAGCTCGGTGGGTTTTGGCAGCTGTACACCACCCCGATCCAGGGACGGACCATTTCCCTCCCCTGGGGAGGCCTGTGTGGTCCCTCGGCAGTTCGTGCCCCCACCCCAGGTCCAGCCAGCTACCCCAGGGAAACAACTGCTTTGATTTTTCTCATCATAGATCTGTGTTGTAACAAATATTTTTATATGCTTCCTTTATCACCCTGAAGTGAGATTTATGGAACAATATAATCTACCCACATATATATTTTTAAAATCAAGATAATGCCTTATTGTAACAATGGAAGAATAAGGAGAAAATAATTGGTAGCAAAATAATGAAAAGGCTCAGGCCTGATTAAGCTGCAAGACATAACAAAGGACTCAGGAATCTGCACTAGAGGCAGAATCTTCCTAAATACTAACTGGACAGTCACAAAGACAGACACAGGTACAATGTCTTTGTGACCAAAGAACAGACTTCTCTTGTTTTGCCCAAGCTGCATTCCTGGGATATTTAAAATATGTTTAGGAATAAAGCAGAGTTCATGGCTGGGCTCTGGTAATTATAAACAAGTTCTTTATTTTCATGAGTGTCAGGTGAGACATAGTGTTGGGCTCCCTGCCTGGGGCCCTGTGGGACACTTCAGGAGACATTTGGTCTCGGTCACCTGCCCAAGAATTGTTGGTGGCTCTGCTCTGATCCACTAACACCTACCCACAATGCATCAGGCCATTTTCTGTTAATATAATGAATTACCCAAGGCTGGGTAACTTGTAAAAAAAAGAGGTTTGTTTAGCTTACAATTTTGGAGGCTGAAATACCAAAGAATCCGCTGGCTTCAGCACCCTGTGGCATCATAACGTTGGCAGTATGTGCAGGACAGAGATGCCACGTGGTGAGACAAGAAGCTGGACTGCAGGGAGGGGCTGGTAACTGGCTCCCACCAAGCCTGACCTCTTAACATCACCTCCCAGGGGACCAGGTCCAACCCACGAACCCCTCAGGCACAAGCTTCATCCAAACCATAGCACCAGCTTCCCAAACACACTGCAAGTGGAGATGGGAAGTAGGAGCCACTCCAGGAATGAGTCTGTTCCAGCTCCCAAAGCATTGCTTCACAGAGCAGTTCATTCTCCTTCTCATAGTGTGGGGATCCTAGGTCTAAATGTAGAGCGGCCTGTGCTTTGTGAAGGAGGGAACTGGGAGAGGAAGCAGCAGGCAGCTCACACAGCGGGAGCCCCTGGCTATGGCTCCTTTTCTCACTCACCCATCTGTCCCTGCCCTCTGTCCCCAGACCTTTCCTGCAGGCTCTGGTCAATGACCCCGCATCGCTGGCACAGTGCCAATGGGCTCTGAACAAGTTCCATCTCTGGGGCACTGGGTGACTTCTGTGCCCTTTGCATGCTCTTCCTCCTAGATCCTTTCCTGTTAGAGGCTTCTCTTTTATTCCTTTACAATTTCCATGTAAAGTCCATGCAATCTCCAGATGGCCCAAGGTTGCGGGCCTGGGCCCAAGCCCACGCCACGGGTGTTTTCTCTGGCCCAGAGGGGGCCCTAGCAGTGTGACCAGCTTGACAGGGGACACCTGAAACTGTCCTGCCGAGGAACTGAGAGCTCCCACAAGGCCCAAAGTGTGGCTCAGTGGCAGAGCACTTGCCTGGCATGTGCAAGGCCCTGGGTTCCATCTGTGGTGCACACACACACACTCACACGCACACGCACTCCACTATTTATTACCTGGATGGCTTTGGGTACATTGCTTAACCTTTCTGGACTTCCATTTCCTTAAAGGAAACACTGAGGAGGAGGATCTTACCTGTGAAGCAAGGTGTTAGCTCCACAGGCCTGAGCACCTCAGACCCCACACTTTCCTGAGGAAGGCCTGATGGACCCTGGGTCGGTGTGTGGGAATGGAGCTCTGCAAAGGCTCTGATAAGAGTGTTTTGCACACTTGGGGTCTTGAACTATTTGTACCATGCTATGGTTTGGATGTGATGTCCCCCCAAGGTTCACATGCTGGAAGGCTGGGCCTGTGTGTTGATACTGAAGTGGGGGCACATTTCAGAGGGGGGCCCAGGGAAGGACAGAATTGCTCTTGGAAAGAATTCATGCAACTCCCACAGGGCCCCAGGTAGTGCTGAGTGGAGGCTGCTACCATGCTTTTGAATCTACAGAACTGTGAGTTAAATGAACCTCATTGTGTGAGCGTGTCTGAGCATGTATGTGTGTGTGTGTGCGAGCGCGCTACTGAGGACTGAAGCCAGGGGCTCATGTGTGCTATGCAAGTGCTCTACCACTGAGCTGCATCCTCAGGCCTAGTCTCTTTTCTTTATAAAATATCCAGCCTCAGGTTTTCTGTTATGGTAATATTGTAGCAGTGTTACAACTCATTAAAAAAAAGTGTTTACAGCTCTTAGAAGCTGTTTACAGCTCCCAAGAAGCGTTACAGCAAACCAAGACCAACAAACTGAGTGGCACCCAGGGCTTTGGAAGCAGGGGTACAGTTCTATTCATTTATTATTTATTTGGCTGAGATCCTTCACCAGAGAGCCAAGCCCCCAACTCTCAGGGAGAAGGATTTTTATAGGATTTACAACCAAGTAGGAGGTACCACAGCAGAGTTTTGCCATTAGTTGATTGCACAGAAGGTTACAGTGAATTTCAACTTCTTTGTCTATAACTAAGATAAATTAGAGGTTGCATGATTGGCCAAGAAAGTGACACTGAATTCCACCTTCTTTGCATATAGCAGAGACAGGGACAAGACGTTACATCATTCAGGGGGCTGGGGTGGGGGACAGAAACTTAACAGAGAACAAACGGCTTATTGAGGGATGCTGAAGGGTGGCGGAGGGCAGGACAAGTGTTTTTTTCTACTTTAATAACAGAAAATAGATTAGCATGGCCCGTTTGTGCAAACAGTGTAATTTGTGGTTAAACATCTGCTTTCTTTCAGGGGTCTGGAACTTTACTGGCTTCAGTCAATCCCCATGTGACTGACTTCCAAGCAAAATTCTGCACCACCAGGTTCAGACGAGCTTGTGCCATCGCACCTGGTGGCTGCAGGACTGAAGTGCATTTACTCTAGTCATTTGTTTGTCTATTTTGTTTTTTGTCTTTGTTATATATGTCTTTTTTTTTCTGCTTAAATTAAAAAAAAAAAAAACACCACCAATGACCTCTGCCCAGATTTAACAATACTTAATATACCAAGTTTAGCCAGGCACAGTGGTGCATGCCTGTAATCTCAGCACTCAGGAGGCTGAGGCAGGAGAATCACAGCAAGTTTAGGGACAGCCTGGGCTACAAAGTGAGTTCAAGGCCAGCTGAACCACCTAGTGAAACCCTGCCTAAAAAAAAGAAAGAAAAAGAAAGAAAAAAATAATATACCAAGTTTGTCTCTATTTTTTTCTGAGCTATTGAAAATAAACTGCAAGGCAGGCATGATGGGGTATACCTGCAATTGGGAGGCTGAGTCAGGAGGATCAGTACACATTCAAGGCCAGCCTGAATTACATAGCAAGAAAGACCTTGTCTCAGAAAACCAAAAGAGAAAAGAAAAAGTAAACTTGCAGAAGCGAAGACTCTTCACCTTAAAAACCTAAGCCACATCACCCAGGAATCGGGCCATTCTCCTGCTCAACTGTCCTGCCATTGCCCTGCTAAGGCCAGAGGAGCTTCCACAACTCCATCCCTCCCAGACTTTCCTAATGGTCCTGAGACTGTCTTTTATAGTTTCAGTATACCTCTTGCTCCTTCTTTCCTTCCTTCCTTCCTTCCTTCTTTCCTTCCTTCCTTCCTTCCTTCCTTCTTTCCTTCCTTCCTTCCTTCCTTCTTGTTTCCTTCTTTCCTTCTTTCCCTCCCTCCCTCTCTCCCTCCCTTCAGTCTTTCTTCTCTTGTTCCTTTCTTATCTTTCCAAATCTGGATTCCATCAAGATTCACACTGGCATTCTCTCATCCTTCTTAGCGTAGCCCAGCTCTGTGCCTCACACAACAGACTGACTGTACAAGTGTCGGGGTGGTCGTTCTTTACAGTGTCCCCCGCTCAGGATTTGTGGTCTCACGTGGTCATCTAACCTGCCTATCTTTGCTTATATATGGACTTCAAGTCTCCAAAGTGGTTTATATTCTTTACCTCATTTAGTTCTCACAGTATTTTTCATTGGTTTCATCTTAAGTTATTTCCATTTTACAGGCAAGGGAACTGAGGTCAGGAAGATTAGGCAGTTGTCCAATATCACACAGCAGGTAAATGCTGAAACCTGGACTTGAACCCACGTCTCTCCTCTGCCGCGGTTGAACCCAAAACTCCCACAGCTCCCACCTTCCCAGGCACTAAGAACCCTGGATACAGGCGCCCCCTACAGGTTCTTTTTAGAAGAGATTTCCTGAAAAATCTATTTTGAATCGTTGGCCCTCATGTCTCAGAAGGCTTCCACCACCGAGACATCACTACTCCGAGATGAGCTTCAGCCCCCACTTTGAATAGCTGGGCATCAAGCACCCCACCTCTGAGGAGAAGCCCTGGAAAGAGGAAAGGGAATCTCACACCCACAGCAGGCAAACTGGGTACCACCCCCCTTCTCCATGGCCAGGGTCCCCAAACCACAGTGGCTCAGGGACCACTTGAGGGTGGGGTTCCTTTGGGGTTTTCTGTTTGTTTATTTGCCGTATCATACACTACTTGAGCTATTGTTTCCCTGACATTTTTCTTTAAATATTTTTTATACTTAATCCATTGAAAGGCAACATTCCCTGTTACAAAGAACTTTACAGCCAGAGACGCAGCTGGATGATAGGACGCATGCTCAGCCTGCACGAGGCCCTGAGTCCCAGCTCCAGCATTGAGAAAAAAGGTAATTGCATATTATAGATCACTATTAAAAAGCAAAAATCAATATCGTTTAATATTTTGCTGTGGCTTGAGTGGGTCCCCCAAAGTCGATGTGTTGGAACGTTAATTCCCCATTTAGAAGAGAAAAAATTAAAAAGTGCAGTCCACTGCTGGTGCTCATTAACCTTACATGATCATGCTCTTTGGGGCTGAAGCAGAAAGGATTGGTTTTTTATGTGCAGTAAATATACAGAAGCTATTCTAGATCTTGTCTCCAATCTTAATGTAACAGAAATGTCACTCATAGTCAGTATATAACAATTCTTTTTCATGCAGTAAATTTCAAAGCATGGGCCAATGCTTGCAAACCCTGATCCCCACGTTCTCTTGGGGTCACTGCTGCAATCAGGGCTGCTGGAAAATATTCTAGGGGCCACCAGGAAATGGGTTAATTTCTCAACGCCGCAGTGTCGGCAGGTGGGGCCTGGTGGGGGTGTTTGGTCTGTGGTGGGTGGATTAGCGCCATCTTGGGGGAGGTCATTATCTCTCTCGCGGGACTAGGTCAGGTACCAGGAGGAGGGTTATTATAAAGTGAGGCTCCCCTTCCTATTCTGTCACTCACAGGCTTTTCCTGCCATTTTCCAAGGACCGGAAGTGGCATGAAGTACTCACTGGTAGCAAGAAGATGTCTGTCCCATGATTTAGGCCTTCTTAGCTTCCAGAACTGAGAGCCAAAATAAACCTTTGTTCTTTATAAATGATCCAGTCTGTGGGATTCTGGTTACAGCAACAGAAAGCAGACCAAGTCAGGAGTTACTGACAAAATAAAGGTTTGGTGTGCCCCAAACCTCACTAGCATATCTCCTGTTCAGAAGGAAGTTAGCACCAATGTTCTGAGAGATGGACTTCTCAAGGGCGGGGCCTGGCCTGGAGCCATGGAGAAGAGGCTCACGGCCCAGCATCTGCCTGGGGACAACAAAGGTGAGAGCCCAAGGGCTGGAGGCAGAAGTGTGCACTGCTCGGGGCTTGCTCTCTGCAGCTGGGTCCCAGACTCCACCAAGCCTCCCTGGAGAAGCAGCATCCTGAAGTGACGCAGCACTCATGCCGCCTGCTCAGCTTCCCGGGGTCCGCTGGGTGCAGCAGGAGATGGGGGGTGGGAGAGAAGCCCGAAAATCACTAGTGATAACAGCCCATGAAACCCACCCGGCCTCTGGAGAGGACATTTACACACCTGTGCACGCATGCACACATCTATCCCGCACCTCACACACAAACCCCATCTTGCCGTTGCAAGTCACAGGAAACAGAGATCAGCTGAGGGGCACAGGGGTGTAGTGATGTCACCAACATCCCAAGGTCCCCTGTGCCTGCACCCTGAGCTTCTTCTGTTGTTACCTTCGTCTAGACATTGTTGTTGGATGTTACAGCGAGTAAGAGGAGCCAACAGTGACAACACTGACCCACGCTTGGGTGGCACTGTCTGTGCTACCGGCACTGTTCGCCACATTTTTTTTTTTTGGTGGCACCAGAGATCGAACTCACAGCCTTGCACCTGCCAGACAGGCGCTTAAGCCACTGAGCCAAACTTCCCGCCCTAGTTTTTTTTTTTTTTTTTTTTTTTTTTTGAGGCAGGGTCGCACTATGTAGCTCAGGCCGGCCTTGCACTCACGTTGTAGCCCAAACTGGCCTCAAACTCACAATGCTCCACCTATCTCAGCCTCCCAAGTGCCGGGATTAAAGGCGTGCGCTACCACGCCCAGCTGTTCACCACATTTTCACACACTCTGTTTCACCAAATGTGGTTTTTTTGGTTGTGTGTGTGTGTGTCTCTCTCTCTTTGAAACAATTTTTCTCTGCAGTTCAGGCTGGCCTTAAACTCACTTTGTAGCCCAGGCTAACCTCGAACTCACATGGATCCTCCTGCCGCAGCCTCCCAAGTGCTGGGATTATAGGCGTGTGCCACCACACTGGGCAAGAAGTGTCCTGTTTGTAACACCCATCTTAGAAAGAAAGACCATGAGCAAACAACCAAAATGATGTTGCCACACCAGATCATGTGTTTTGCCACCCATTTCAATCCTGTGAATCAATGAAATGTCCCCTATTCATTTGTTTATGCCGTGTCACAACCTATGAGGTAGGTAGCATTATCTTCCTTGCTTTGTAGATGGGGAAACTGAGGTCAGAGAGACTGGACAGTGTGCTCACAGGGCCCCAGTTAGTCAGAAGTAGAGCCTGGGTTACACCCTGCCAATCTAGCTGTCCCTCTACTTCCCAGCACTATGGGAGGTTGAGACAAGAGGATGTAAGTTTGAGCCAGTCTGGGTAACACTGATTTAATGGAAAATATATATTTGGTCATCCTGGAACCTTCGAGAAGTATAGCCAAGACTGCTGCAGGCAGCTGGTGAGGCCAAAGCAGGTGTCCCCAGTTGGCTTCAAGTAACTCCCAGTTACTTCAAGGAACTCCAAAACAAACACAATGAGCTCCAATGAGCTATTTTTTCTGTAATGTCCCCTCAAAAAGCTCAATGTTAAAAGCTTGGTTGCCAGGCTGTGGAGCTCCTAGGAGGTGGTGGAACCTTTAAGAGGTGGCACCCAGCAGGAGGAAATGAGGTCACTGAGGATGTGACACCTCAGGCCCTTCCCCTGTCTTTGCTTCCTGGTCATGAGGTCAACAACCTCCCTCAGCACACACTCTTGCCATGATGTGTGTGTCACCGCAGACCCAGTGCGATAGGACCAAGTGGCAATGCACTGAAACCAGGAACCCAAATTACCCTTCCCTCCCTTTAAGTTAATTTTCTTAGTTATTTTGTCACAGTGATGGAAAGTTGACTAACACATCTTCCAAGGGGTCATGTTGAGTTTCTTCTCCATAATGAGGTATGGGGGGGGTACTTAATCTCACACTAATGTTTAGAGCTGGGATCTTTGGGAAGCAATTAAAATTAGATAAACTGATCAGAATAGAGGCCCCATGATTGAATCCTGGTGGCTATCTAAGAAGAGGGAAGCTGGGTATGGTAGTATTCACATGTAATCCCAGCACTGTGGCAGGCTGAGGCAGGAGAATGGCAACTTTCAGCCAGTCTGAGTAACATCAGTTCAGTGGGAAATATATATTTGGTCTTTTTGAGACAGAGCTTCACTATGCAGTTCAGGCTGGCTTTGAACTCACTCCAGATTGTCCTTGAACTTGCAGTGATGCTCTTGCCTCAGCCTTCTGAGTGCTGGGATTACAGGTGTGTGCCACCACATCCGGCAACTTATCAATTTAATAAGACCCTATTTCAAAATAAAAAGGGGCTGAGGATGTATTTGAAGATGTAGTTCAGTGCACAGGCCCTAGGCTCATTCCCTAGTACTGCAGGGAGAGAGAGAGAGAGAGACAGAGACAGAGACAGAGACAGAGAGAAAGAGATTGATTCTGTCTCTTGCTATGTGCTGCCCTGCACCATTGACCTCTGCCAGCAAGAACATCACCAAATACAGCCCCTCAGTCTTGGGCCTCCAAAACTATAAGCCCAAACAACCTTTTTTTCTTTATAAAATATACAGCCTCAGGTATTTGGTTATAGTAATAGAAAACAGACTAATACAAGAAAGAAGCCAAAATGTCAACCCACAGGAAGGGCCCCTGCGTTTTCTCCACCTTGGACCAGTGCTGTGATCCTTTCAAAACTGTGGAATCAGCATCCACAGACAGCAAAACAGTGGCCAGTTCATGGCTAAGTCATCAATGCAGTAACTCACACTATTTCCCAACATGATTTCACTGTCCCCAGTTGGCCCATAACAGACTGTGTCCTTCCCTCTTTTGTGGCAGTCCATCCTCACATCTCCGTGCCCAGCCTGTGAGTGTTTTCCTTCCACTCACTTCCAGTGAACCACAAGCTCTTCCTCTAAATCCTAGATGTGCAATCCTTGCATTCTCCATTTTCCCAGAAACCTCCAGCAAACATCTCCCTGCCCCAACACTGGCCAGAACTAGATCACATGCCCCTTCCTGAGCCAGTGGTGCCAGGGGTGATCAGACTGATCAAGCCTGACCCTGGGGCTGTAGTCGGCAGCCAGCATCTTGGTGCTTAGTAGGGAAAGGGCCAAAGGGGTGTGGCGTGTCCTCCACTGTGTCCGCCACACTTGGATCTCGGGACCAGTGCCTGATGTGACCCTGGCTTTCCTGCAGGCTGCTCTGACTCACTGGGTCCCCTACTGTGGACTTCGGTGTCCTCTGTACTTCAGAGGCCCCTCGCACTCCAGCCTCAGCAGACACCAGAACAAGCAAGTTGGATACCCGGGTCCCTGGGTAGCAAGGGGACCAGGGGTCGTGATTCACAGGTAAAGCACTTGCCTGGCATGTGCGAGGCACTGGACTCCACCCCCGGCATTGCAGGGAGATGGAGGGAGAGACTGAGAGACCAGTGTAGGACAGAACTGACTCTGAATGACAGGCGATCATAGGTGACAACTCCAGTAACTGCTTTGTTTTGGCATGTTGAGCCAGCATGTGCCCTTTCCCACAGCAACAGGGTTGATGATGCTGTTATTTATTTATTTAAATGTACAATCCTGAGTATTTAATCCAGGGCCTTTGTATTGAGGTACATCCCCAGACTTTTTCTGAGACAGGGTCTCTCTAAGTCACCAAGTTGCCCAGGCCAGGTTCAAATGTGCAATCCTCCTGCCTCAGCCTCCCAGTGTACTGGAACTATGAACCTGTGCCATCATGCCTGGTTTGATGATGTCTTTCAATGTAACCAATTAGAGAATCAATTCCAGATCCCCATTCTTAAGGATCTGTTCTGGAACCCCAGTCAGCACCAATAACTATCAGCCAGGGCCCACTTGTTAATGGGCTGAATAACAGCCCCCAAATACATCTGAGGCCGCTCTGGGCTGAACGTTGGTGTCCCCTCCCAAATTCATCACTCCGCAGGTGACAGTATTAGGAGATGGGCCTTTGGGAGCAAAAAGGCGAGGGGTGGAGCCATCCTGGTTGGGATTGGGGCCCTTTTAAGGGAAGCCAGGGAGTTCGGTGGCCTTCTTGCCACAGAGGACGCAGCAGGAAGGCGGCGTCTGAGCAGCACGCAGGTCCTCTCCACACACCGGATCTACCGGTGCCCGGATCGGAAACTCCGCAGCTTTCAAATCTGTGAAGAATGAGTTCATGTTGTTTGTAAGTCACGCAGTTGATGGTATCTTTGGATTGCAGCCAAAACAGACTAGGACCAGCCCGTAGTCCCCAGCCCCTGGGAATGTGTCGCCGTGTGGAGAGAGTGTCTGTGCAAACGTAACTGGGGGAGCGGAAGTGAGACTACCCCAGGTCGTCCAGGTGACCGTAGCTGCCACCACACGCACCCTGATGAGTCGGGGCAGAGCGAGCTCTTGCACAGAGGAGG
>RJWM01015896.1:0-46711 GCA_004363535.1 Dasyprocta punctata | reverse complement strand
GAAATTTAAAAATATTTGGAAATTATCAAGTTATCTTTTTATAACAATAAATCACTAAATTAATTTTAAGGTGAAATTTAACAATCAGAGAACACATGAAATATGCAGATTTAAAGCAAAACATTCATTGGTTCAGATTCCAGGTATAACATTATCAATTATATCAAATTTGTCAAATATGTGTGTGTGTGTGTGTGTGTGCAAATTACATAGGGTTTGTTCATTATATGGTTTGAATTTTCTAATTTCTAAAAGTTTTATTTTCTTATCTCTACTTTTTCAGTTCTAAGATAGTTACATTAAAAATCTCTCTGAACTGTGAGTTTTTCTCTCTCCTTTTGATCTGTCAGCTTTTTCTTTAATTTTTATAACATCATAAAATGATTGCATTACTAGCAAATATGCCCTTTTATAACACTGTCTTGTCTTTTGTTTTTATGCTTTCTTCGCTTTAACAACACTAGATTTCTATAACTTAGAGTTTTCATATAATTGTTTTTCATAACTATAAACTATAACCTTTCTCTTTCTCTTTCTTTAAGGCAGCTTCTTGTATGCATGGGTTTATTTTTTGAGAAGTTTAGTTTTAATTTTAAATACCCTCTGAAACTCTTTGTCTTTCAGTCTATTTACATTTAATTAAATTAGTAACATACTTGAGTTTAAATCTGTCATTTTAATATCTTAATAATCATTTTGTTCAACCTCTTCTGTGTTCCATTTCTCTTTGCTCTCTTTTACACTTCTACTACTCTTCTTCTACTCTTTTACTCAAAAATCAAGACTGATTTTTATTATTTCACTTTGTACTACCTATTGCAAAATATTTTAGCAATTTATCCTAGATATTATCACATTTATTGCTTCCTTACTAGACCCTAATACAAATGTAAATATTTTACATCACTTAAGACAGCACTAGGAACTTTGTATACCTTGTCATTTAATCGCTCAATTTTGCTCCTTATTGCCATATTTTTTTCCACTTACACTAAAAATCATTAGAAATATCTTTTTATTGTTTAATGCCTTCACTCATTGGGCTATTTGCCCGGTCTGTGGCTCTTTGGCTTTACTGAATTTTTATGCTTCCTTTGGGAATTTTTATTTTCTGCCTAAACATCATTTTAGTATAATATTTATGTCATAAATGGAATCTACTTGTTATGAATTGTCAGATTATATTTTTTGCATGAAAATATCTTTATTTTGCCTTTCTTTTTAGAATTCCAGACTGGAAGGTGCTTTCTTTTATCACATTCGTAATGTCATTCCATTGTTTTATGACTTGCAGTATTTTGTCGTGAAAATTCATCTTCATTCTTATTGTTGCTTCTTTGAAGTCAATATCTGTGTGTTATCGTCTCCCTACCCTTAATATTTTCTTTCCTTTGGTTTCATTAATTTTATCATCCAGTGTGTGGGTGTTGTTTTATTGGCAACTCATTCTAATTATGGGATGTAAAATTTTATGTCAGCTTGAAAGATGATTTCATGTTTTCTCACTTCTGTCTTTCTAGGCTTTAGTCATATGTCTGGTGTCCATCCCATTACATCCAATGTGCTCTACTCTTCTCCGGATTTTACACCTTCTTATGCTCTGTCTGTGTTTCAGTCTGGTTAGTCTCAACTGAATTTTTGATCAGTTATTTAAGTCCCTCTCCCTTTGTTGTTAACTTCTCAATGAAACTTTTCTTTCCAGAATTTATTCCTTTCTATTTTACAAATTCTTCTTGATTAATTTAGTTCTCTTCTCTGTTACCTAACATTTCTTTGATTTTCTTAAAGTATTCAGTTATTTTAATGTCTATATCTGCTCTCATGTCTGGGCCAGCCATAGCTGTGTTTTTATTTTCTGTCTTCCTCTTTTCTTTGGTAATTTTGGCAATTTTTATTAAGTATTGAACATATTGCATAGAAAAACAAAGTTCACCATGATTTTATTTTCTTCGTATATATTATATATTTCTTTCTTTAAGCAGACTGCTTGATTAAGGACATAAAGCCACAATTTATTCTAGAATAAAATAGATTCAAAGTTAGTTTTCAAATATGTGTTTGTGTGTGTGTGTGTGTGTGTGTGTGTGTGTTTTAATGTGCATGCTTTTAGTTTGTATTTTGGCCAGCACATAATCTTATGGAGGTTCACCAAAAAATATTGTGTGTTACCAAAGCTAATTTAAACTCTATTTTTTAAATTAGGTTTGCTAGTGTATTTTAGATATGCATAATGTTCAAACATATTCATCATAGAGAATTTATACTGCACATGATATATCTTGATTCTTCTTTTCTTCCATCCCCCTCCCCTCTTTTCAACCCCTCTTCCTCTTCCTATTTACAAAAGCTTTGTTTCCATGTTTTCCTTCTTTCCTCATTTTTTCTCTTCCTTTCCCATCCCTTCTCCCTAGTTCCCCTTCCCATTTGAACATTTTCTTCCTATTTCACAATATCTATTATATATTTTGGTCCTTATTTACACTTGCAGTTTCTCACACCAGTGAAACAATGTTATATTTACACATATGTCTGATTTATTTTGCTTAAGAGCATGGTCTCAAGGTGCCTCCATTTACCTAGAAATGTCTCAAGTTAATCCTTCTTTATGGCTGATATATATATATATATATATATATATTCTTTATTCATTCATCCACCAATGGACATTTGATCTGTTTCCTTCCAGGATTTAGCTATTACAAACTCTGCTGCTATAAACATGAGTGTGAATATAACCATAGTATGATGCTTTTAATTCTTTTGAGAAGATAGGAGGAAAGGGAATAACTGGGTCAAATGGAACCTCTAGTTATAGTTTTTGGAGGAATCTCAACACTGATTTCCACAGCGGTTGCACCAGTCTATGCTCCTTCCAACAGTGGAGAAGGGTTCTTTTTTCTCCACAACCCTGCCAGAATTTGTTATTGGTTGATTTCTTGATAATAGCCATTCCGTTCAGAGTGAGTTGGAATTTTAGAGTTTTAATTTGCATCTCTAGAATAATCAAAGATATTGAACATTTTTTTCACGTATTTATTTGCTGTTTCTATTTCCTCATCTGGGAAGTATCTGTTCATCTCACATGTCCATTTTTAGATTGGGTCTTTAAATTTGGTGGGTATGATTTTTCTTTGTTGTTTTTATATTCTAAATATTAGTCTTTTGTCTGAGGAACAGCTGGAAAAGTGTTTTCCTATTCTGTGGGTTGTCTCTTCATTCAGTCAATGATTTCTTTTGTTGTGAAAACTTTTTAACAAGATGAGATCCCCGTTGTTGTTGATTCTTTGTACTATTTTTTGTGTGATTAGTGTTTTGTTCATTAAGTCTTTGCCTACACATGTATCTTCAAGATTTCTGCCTGTTCTCTCTTCCAGTAGATTTAGTGTTTCTGTTTTAATATTTAGCTCTTTGGCCTATTTTGACTTTAATTATTGCATGATGATAGACATGGGTCTAGTTGTAGTCTTCAGCATGTGGAAAGCAAGTTTTTCTAGCCCCACTTATTAAAGAGGCTATCTTTCTTCTAGTGAACAACATTTAGCCCCTTTGTCAAAGCTAAGGTGGCTGAGTGTGGTTGGAGTTGTTTCTGCTTCTTCTAATCTGTTCCATTGATCCTCAGGTCCATTTTTTTTTTTTTTTTTTTGCCAGTACCATGTAGTATTGTGATTTGCCAAGAGCTTTACTCTAATTTTTAAACTCTTGCTTCCCAACACTTTTGAAACAGCTAATATGTTGATGTAAAACATGATGGTCACCTTTCTAGTTTTTTCTTTTCCTCGAGATGTTGTCCTTTTAAATCTGTTAGACTTGGGAACTCTCCAGACCCCAACAAAATTTCTTTCCTATCTGACCCTTCCCTCCCCTTCCCTCTCCTCTCTCCTTCCTTCTTTTCCCTTTCATTCTTTTCCTTTCCTTTCTTGTTTTCTTTAGAATGTCTAGCTTTCATGTTTGGTGGGACAGTCTTACCTGACTACTTGATTGTAACTGACACTGAGATTTCCTACTTTGAAACCGTATTTCCCAGAAAATTGCTATCAGGAAATATCTTTTTCTGTCCCTATTTCTTGAATTTAGAATGAAAATCAATATTGTGACAGGAATTGAGAGAGTTTTTGTGATATATAGGTCATAACGAAGTGTTCAGCTCCAAATTTTCACTCAAATCATTTTGAATGTTAGGAAGAAAATTTTTGGCCAGCTTTTTATTTGATTTGATTTTTTGAAATATCACCTACTGACTAAATCTATACTCAGTTCTAATTTCTCATGAAATGTGAGACAAAGATAGATATTTTTGTCAATAATTGTTTCTGGAGATATATTTTTTTGTGTATTATGTGTTTCATGCCATTATGCTGCCTATTACTGCCAGAGGAGATTATTTTAAGCCTTTGGTGTTCTGTTGTAAAAATAGGGTTTTTTTTTCACTCTTCAAGTTCATTTCCTGGCAATTGCTAATAGAAATAAAGTTGTAGACAATCAAACCTTTTTCCAGAATTTTAAAAACTTGTGGCATTACCTGTGAAATGCAGTGTAAAGGTCAGTGTGATCTAATTTTGGCCTAGCTCTAAAAGTTCACAAGAGGAGGAAGTGATAGATCTTTGCTCTGAATTGTCACATCACTGGGCTATGCTTATCTACCTCCAAAGCCATGAGAGCTTGAAGTAGCCCTGACAAGAAATTCCAGCATTTGCCCCTGAGTCTTGGGGTGCATATTGATGCAGGTATTGCTTAGGCCCCACCTTGAATTGCTTACATCTTCCAGAGCTCTTTCTGATTAGGGCTTTGTGCTTCTAAACAAATGACTCAGCTGCTCGGATCCTACATATTTTTATTTTACAAGTAATCTCATGTAATTCTATCTATTCTGCTTATCTTACAAGTAGGATTCCAATAGGGTAAAGCACATGAGAGTGTTTTTGCAAATTTTGTCAGATTCCATGCACACATCACAAGAGAGGCGAACTGAAGACCGAGGCAAACCCTCTAGCATAGGAATGGATTGGTGCTCTTCTCTGTTACACTCATTTCAGCATCTTTTCTTGCTCATCACTTTTCTAACTTCATTCCTAGAAATACTAATATAAGTTAGTCCAGAAGTCTGAGAAAAGATAAAGTTTATAGGATACTTAATTTCACATTTCTTAGTGGTATTTGAACAGTAGTCTATTTTCCTACGTCTTGCCTGAAAGCAATTCAAATCTCATCAGTTCACCTCTCTTGTTTTGTAGATAAGATGATCCAAAAATACAGAAAGTCCTGAAAACACTAACTCCTCTGTTACGATCTCATGGTTAGTCACTGATGGAGCACATAAGAAAGAATTCCATTACTTCCTTACTGAGAACAAATACCAGGTTATTTCACATCAAGCACACACTGATACGCAGAAGTCCACCCCCGTGCTCACATGCAGACGTGTATACACAGAATAGCACGGCTCCCTCAGGCTGCTAAGGAGGATCTAGATGCATTTCTCATCTCTTTTTCCCTGCCAAAGTGACAGGAAAGAACAGATTTCCTTTCCACTCAGAGACCTCTGTTGAAGTGTAAATATCTTCTTGCTGGAATATTTGGTGGCCTCTGAGTTGTCCTATTTTTCTCCTCTGTGAAATCACACCGTAAGTTCTGCATGTGAGACCCACCTCATCTGTGAGTACCATCAGTAGCACTGTTGAGGAACACTGGCGTGGCCACGGAGAGACACGAGGTGGGTGAAGTGAGAGTGCGTAGATAACCAAGGAAGCTGAGATGGAGGCAGATGCCGTCGGAAGAGATGTACAACATTAGCATGTGGGTTAGAGTCTTAAGCTTTGTACTCAAGAGGTCAGGAAGGACTGATTTGGGGGAAAAGGGAAAAACAAGAAAGAAAGAAAGCTAGCACAGTTTGAAAATGGGTCTGAATACCCTTGAGGAGCAAGGCAGTAAATGGGATATGACAACCCATAGAGTTTACCTTTGTGCAGTGTCAGTATTATTTGTGGTAAGTATTTAAGATGTGTTACACCAAACACAACTAGAATATTCAATAGTATACAAAGATCAGCATTACTGAGTAGAATACAAGACCCTGAGAAATGCCTGCTTATCTAATGCTGTTGTTTGAGGCTACACTCATCCGCAGAACTCACCAGTGAACATGGCCACTTTCTTTCTTCCAGCGCTGAAAGTAAAAATGTTTAAAAGTCATCAGCAGATTTACATTGTAGAACATGTCCCGACGCTATGTAATTCTCACAGATCCACCGCTTCCCTTTTGCGTCTTCTGTATATGAACATTAGACATTGCCTTTTCGGCTTTGTAATGTGAAGCTGACTCTGAACACTCATTCTGGTTTGGAGAGACTCCTCCCAGGAAGTTTTGCGTAGATCTCAGAGAACTGTTAATGAGTCATGATTTCTAATCTAGTTTTAAAAAATTTTACATTTTTGAAGGATTCTTTGCTTAATATGTGAGAACTTGCTATGTCCCAGGATAAGAACAAGGTGTTTGTGCTGTGCAAAATCAACTTTGAATAAATGAATGGAGTTTGGAAATAAGAGGGAAAATGGAGAAGTGATTCACAAAGTGCTTCACCTTATGGAATCATACACTGGAATCAATTCTCTTGCTTTGTATTTGTAAAGGATTCATGGCATTTGACAGGAAATTAAACTACCAGGCTTAAAAACTGTTGAAAATCCAAAGGTCTCCTTAGAAATGTGATAATATACTTGGTAAAGTGTGAAATGAGCCTTCCTAAACTGCCATTAGGAGATTAATGGTGTGTAAGATCTTTGATCCATATAATCACATCAAAATTATGACAAAAGGAAGCCCACTTACACCTTGATTTAAAGAAATCTAGAGATAAATATTAATACTAACCAAGTCCCAAAAGTCCAATTATCAGAGATATATTAAAGGGCCAGGCGTGGTGGTACAAGCCTGTAATCCCAGCATTTGGGAGGCCGAGGCAGGAGAATTGTTGCAAGTTTGAGCCCAGCCTGGGCTACAAAGTGAGCTCAAGGCCAGCTTGAACTGCATAGTGAAACCTGTCTCAAAAAGACAAAAAATAAAAAAATAAAAAAACAAAAACAACAACAAAAAAACCAAACCATAAGATATATTACAGAAGTAATTTGTTTTGAGACCCAGATTTAATGATTTGAAACAAATCTCCATATTGGATAAATTAATACAGTTTATGTGGCCTTAAAAGGGCATGGGGGTTCTGATCTATTTTACCTTGTTGTTTTAGGTTAGAGTAGAATCAATATTCTTTTCATGTCTATGCTAGTTTATCAATGATGCAAATGCAAACTGTACTGAAAATGCTTCCCACTCATTCTACTGAGAAGAAGCATAACACACGTGACATTGTAATTACTGACAGCATTGCTGAGCAGAATTTATTCTCATGTCCTTTCCTTTACCTTTTTTATTTTTTTTTTAACATGGAAGGGGCTTTTCTGTTTTTGTCTTTAGTAGCTGTTATGGTTTATGTTCCTGTGGCCCCCTCCAGGCCTCATGTAATCATGGACATGGCCGAGTCTGGCATTTGTGATTGGTTTGTTGTCTAGCACTGGGATTGGTGGTATGAGTGCTGCACCCACCCAGGGATGGAGCTGACGTACAGTGTAAGGGCGGGAAGAAAGCATGTCTTCTCTCTCTTGCCTGGTTTGCACTTTGCTGTTTGCAGCCACCATGATTGGCTGCTTCTCAGCCACACCACCCTGCCTTAGAGCCAGATGAATATGGATTGAAGCCCCCAAGAACTGTAAGAAATAAACCTTCCCTTCTCTAATTTTGGGCATCAGGTATTCTATTTCAGCAACGAGAAAAAAGTAACTAAGACAGTAGTTTAAAACAATCCCACTTACTGCCTTGGAGTTCTATGGTTTAGAATTCTGGCCTGGCTCTCACTGTGCTAGGATCAAGGTGTCAGTAGGGCTGTTTCTTTCCGGAAGCCTTGGTGCAGAGCCTGGATCTGTGCCTTCTCCTCTGTGGCGTGTGTCTGCTTTCCTTGGCAGACGTCCTCTTCCTTCTTGTTCTGATAGTGACGTCACATCTTTCTGGCAGTCATCTCTCCCTTTCACTGTCACTTGTAATGACCTGTGATTGCGCTAGAGCCACTCCATGAGCAGAACAGTTACACGAGCCAGACTCCTGAGCTGGATTCTGGGTGCAGAGGCTCTACAGCTATGGAATGTAACGTTCACTACTATTCTGTCCAGAGAATAGCAACCTCATGAAACTGACCACAGCACGACACAGTCAGTGCCATAACATGGCTGGCATGGTGTGCGCTGGCTTGATGCAGCTCCTCGTGCCAGGGGCAGGAAAATCCTGCTAGAGGAAATAATGCAGACAGAGATGATGGCAGGGTGAACTGGAAAGAGCCATTTGAAGAGATATGGAAACTAGTGGTACACAGCAGGCAACCAATGCAGGGAGCAAGTCTATGAAAAAAAAATGCATCTTAGCATTCCCACTTCTGTTCTGGCTCTCACTTCTTGTACTTGCCTCTATCCTCTGGGCCCTCAGAGAAAAACTGGAAGCCACAGCGTGGTCACAGATGTATCTTAAGTGCAAGCACCACCCCTACCACCCCAGCGACCAGAGCATCACTTTAAGCATCTACATAGGGTACTGGCACTGTCCTGCTGGAATACATTGGCTTACCAAATACTCAGGACACAGCTCATTCTTACTAGAATTAACAAGTCTTCCCACAATTTGGACACCTGCCCCGCTTTCTCAGCTTTACTCCGTAATGATGTTCCTCACTCCTTGAAAATCATGTATGGGATTTATATAGCCCTGTGACGTTCATTGGTGGGTATTTTTGTGTCCACTTTACAGAGGAGTCTGAAAAGCTGTGACTTACCTCAAACCACCCAGCTAACAAGTGACTCAACCCCAGCGTTTTCCCCACTGCACTGTGGAGAGGCAGGCCCACTGCCAAATGGTAGGTTTGGTTCCAGAAGATTTCAGGGTGGATATAAGGAACAAACTACCTCTTTTCTGTCTGCTAATTCATTTTCATTAAGCCTGTTAGCCCTGTGGTTGGGGTATTTTGCAGGTACGGTGATGAATCAGAGCAAGTTTAATTCCTTTCACTTCACATGTCCAGCAGCCCATGTAATTGTCAAGCGCAGGGATTTCCTCTCTGCTGTTAAGACAATTATCACTTAAGAATGTCTTGATCTTAATTACGTTTCCCTGGGTCTTTCCGATGCCCAAATAATATATTTGGCTAAATGGTAAACAATGAGGGTAAAGACCATTTTCTGTTGTTTCTTAAACACATTTTAAAGAATATACGAGGAAAGCTTGCATAGAAATCTTTGTATCAAAAGATTTTATTTATTTTAATACACGACACTTTTCTCTAGGGGAAAATGAAGAGAGTCACATAAGGGACACATTTTTGAAATTTTCTTAAAATGTGGAAAAGAGAAAGTGTTTCTTTTTCATCTTTTCACTGAATTGCCTATTCCCTATTATTCTTTTTTCTTTCCTACTGACACTGTAGCTAGCTTAATTATGACTACTTGTTCTCTTACCAAGTATTTTGTAGGAACTGGCAAGTAACCTGGAACTGGTTTCTTCCTCTTCATCTCAGTCTCCTTCCCTCCAGCACAGCTCTGCTCACTGCACTCCTGTGCCCGCACTCATGCTTCATCTCCTTCCCCCACTGCTGATGTTTCTTACGTGAATCATACACTGGGAGGGATCTCTGACTGGTAGAAGAGAATAACATTTTCTAATTTTTTTGATACCATATACAGCAGCTTTGAAAGTAGAGATTAAAGCCTGGATTTACAAGGTAGCTATGTGAGCACTGTCAAAGTCCACACTGGGTTAAATCTATCTATCTATCTATATCTATCTATCTATCTATCTATCTATCTATCTATCTATCTATCTGTTATCTATGTATTTGTGTGTGTGTGTGTGTGTGTGTTTCAGTAGGTGAAATTAGAGAAATAATAAGTGATGTGCACAGCTTTTAAAGCGAGGTGTCACACAATGTCGATAACATTCTTAGTAGGGAGCTTGGCACACAGCTAGCAATGTCTAAGAGATGGCTGTTGTCATTATTGGACTGTTACAGCCATGGTGACTCCTTTGGGTGGATCTATGTGGAGTGCCACATGAGAAATGGAGAGTATGCATTTTGGTGTGACTCCCAGGCATGAGGGTGCATTTTGAAAGGATGCTCCTATCTGAACGCTGGATGGGTAAGTGGCCTCATCTGTAAAGGAAAATTCAGGAATCTGGAATCACTTTCCACTCAGTTAGGGAGAGGACATCCGAGTGCTTCGTGAGCAGCCAGGTGTCTGGAATGTGGTTCCTGGAGGGTGCTCCTGTTGAAGAGACACGGAATACAGTGTAACCCATCTTCCCACGCAAAATACCACCTCACCTTGTTGTTGCCAATTTCACAAAAGGTTTGGGGATTGGGAATTCCAATTTAAATTCCTCTAAAAGGAACAGTGAAAATAAACGGCAAAAAAGGAGGAAAAGTTAACCTCAGCTACTTAGCCTCTATCAAGTTCCAGATGCAGTTGATTTTTTTCCTTCACTATTCAATATTTTTTAAAAATTTGACAGTGTATGTTTGTGATGCATAATAATAACGCTTGTCTCAGAGAATTGGTACATATACCTCCCCCATCTTGATTATTTTCATAGCCGTGCTCCCTCCCTTTTTCCTCCTTTCCTAAGTCTCTTTCCCATCTCTACAAAGTCTACCTCCCGGTTTCCTACCATCTCTCTTTTATTGTGTTCTTTAAATTATTTATAATTTAGGTCTTTCCTGTTAGAGAAACCACAAAATATCTAACCTTCTGTGCCTGATTTATTTTACTTAGTATTGTGGTCTCAAGACCCATCCACTTCCCTACAATTAACTCAGATTTATCCTTCTTTATGGTTATAGTCCCTTGTGTACCAACACCACATTCTCTTTATGCATTTATAAGTGTATGGGCGTAGAGGCTGCTTCTATGCTTTAGCTGTTATGATGTGATATTTGCCCTCACATTACAACAGCTGTATGTTGATCTCATTCAGTGGCCCTACCTTGACTGAGTCACCTTACCTTGATTGTGGAATTCATCCCTTGTCTTCTTGCAGATTAGAAAACAGGTTTCTCAAGATAGGCCTCTTATCAACTCACCAAGCTGCATCCATTTAGCCCCTAAGTAAGGTTCCTTTTCCTCTTCATCCCAAGCGCCATCCCATGGACAGTTGGTCCTGCAGGCATTGGAGCAGAGGACCTGGAGATGCCTGTGCTCCAGACTTTGCTGAGTGTGATGTTATCCCCACAGCAGGCCACACTTAGGGGGCCTCACTGAGCTGAGCTGTCTGCACTCATGAGTGCACAGGAGTGGAATTCTGTCCTCGGACCAGGAGACCTTTTGTTCCAACTCCAAGGCTGTGTGGGAGTAGAGCTTTGTCACAACCTGTATTGTTGTAGCCGATTTTATGCTGTCCTCCCTGAGATTTGAAAGTTTTCTTTCGGCTCCAGTTTTATTTCAAGTTCTGCCTCCCTGAAATGACCTCCAGACACACGTTCATTTCCGTGGGGAGCCCAGATGAGCGGCAGGCACACGTGGTGTGGTTCTCTCTGGCACACGGTGGAGCAGAGCAGATAGAAGGATCTCACTGAGGTCCTGGCAATGACCATCGGTCCATCCCACAGCCACAGCGTTTCCGCTGGGATGTGTTCTACAAATGGAACTTAATGGTATCTCACAGATGTGCATGGGCTGGAACACAAAGGCATCCTAGGAGGATGCCCCCGAACTCCAAGGACAGCACTGAGGTCTACACACAAGTCAGGATTCATATCTGAACTGAATTATAACATCTTTCACTGGAGAGGCACGGTGTCTTTCATTTTTTTTTTTTGTTTTTGCTTTTGCTTCATATGCTCTACATACTTCAATTTTAGAGCTCAATGAATGTGGTTTGTTAAAATAGCCAAAGAAGACTGTTTCCTGACAGGGAGGATGGGAAATCATTTGATAAATAGGAGATAATGAAGCTAGCCTTCCTTCAGGACCATGTTTGGACAAATGTAGGAGCATCAGAGGTATTTTGCATAAAGTCATGTATAATAAAAATGCATATGTATAGGCCAAGCGGTACCCAAGAATAGAGATATCCCCAGAGCTCATGCAGGATTTGGAATCAAATGAACCTTCATTAAGTGAGCAAGGATAGGGAAATCACATATTTTCTTGAATCTAGTTTTCTTCCTATGTTACATGAGCTAGGCTACCAATAAAAAGAATGTGCATCGAATATGCTGAGATCAAACAAATGCTTGGCTTTGCATTCATTCTCTCACTTTTATCTGAAGAAATAGCAGAAATGTATTTTTTGAAATGCTGGAAGTCCAAGATCAAGGTGCCAGGAGGGTTGCTTTCTCCTGAGACCCTGTCTCTGTGCCTCGTAGATGACTATCTTTGCCCTGTGTTATCACCAGTTCTGTGATCCTCTGTGTCCTGACAGCCTTTTCATAGAAGAACACCCATCACACTGGATTAGCATCACATCCAATATACCTCACTTATACTATTTACTTACTCTTCTAAAGATCCAGTCTTCAAATACACTGACACTGAAGTACTAAGGGGTTAAGAATTCGACATCTGACTTCAGAGGCCACAGTTCAACTTCCCTTTGAGTTTATCACACCATAATACATGAATAAGTAGAAACACATCTCTTTAAGAAGTGCTGCTGTCCTTCAGAAGGTAATCTTGAAAGGAAGTAGTCTTTTAAAGTTCTCTGCCTTTGAATTGATGGTGGGAATGCTAATTTGTTTAACTGCATTAGCGCAATTCAGAGAAATGCTGACAGGGATTTAAGGCTTTGTTGTTTCCTTTTAATGATCTTGTTACATGCACTCCCATCATTACTAAACTTGATTAAAAAATTACTTAAATTAATCTCCTGTGGAAATGACAGCAGAAATCATCTTGAATCACCAAAGTCACAGAATTTTAAAAATACTTCCAATGTTAAAACACAAAGTTTAAACTTCACACATATATTTGTGTGTGTGCATACACACATACAAATGCTAGCATTTGCATTTGCAGGGAAAGTTCAGAATTTTGCATCTGAGAGTTGGGAAACAATCGAGTGCACTTTTCAAATGCGTAGAACAGAGTGCAAAGGATACATGTAAAAGTGTAAAAGTTCCTAGAGATCAAAATTTAGTAGCTACCTGGCTCAGAATGTGCTGATGTGTGCCTTTCCAAGCAATTGTTACTTTTTATAAAAATAAAAATACGGATCTGCCGCCAAAGCTATGAACCAGAACTTCAATATAAACTAAGGAATTCCGTATAAACACAGGACTCAGGGGCTCTTTGGAAGAGGTGGGAAAAGTCCAAGGAGGAGACTGTTTCCCAGCCTGCTCCCTACTTCCCTTTCTCTCTCTCATTCTGCACCCTGAAAATACATCTTCGCAAACAGCTAGATAGCATGCAAATTACTGCAGCGTGACTATGTAAATGGATGTAAAGGAAGAATTTGAAATCCACGAAAAAGGAGGTACAAAAAACTGAAAACTGCATAATTAAATGTAAATTTTCTCCCAGATCTGAGTAGCTCTCACTCCCTTCAAAGTAGGCCTGGCTTGTCTACAGCTCCACATCTCACAGTTTGCTTTAAGAGGTATCAAAACATTCTCAAACTTTCAACTGCTACAGATTTCCATATTTTTTAAACTTTTGCTCTAATAAGCAAGGTCTGTCTGTTTTCCATGAACAGCTTGGTAAGAAGTAGTTTGCTTGTCTCCCTCCTGCCTCCGCCTTGCTTAATTACGCATGGCCCAGCCTCTGGGGAGGGCAGAAGCGCAGAGCCTGTGAGCCTGCACAAGCATGTGTGTATGTGTGCACACGTGTATGTGGATGCTTCTGTGTGCATGGTGGGGGGCAGGTAGGGAGCAGAGAATCCTAAATACTTCACATGGTAACGGACTTCCACTTTTTGAATAAAGGCTGCTTTTTGCTCATGTTATTTGCTTTGCATCTTTGAGTAAATGGTTTTCTTTGAAAGCAAATCTGAAATTAGAGCCTGCAAGGCAGCAAGTCTCTCCCTGATCTCTTCTCAAATGCTTTCAGGGCCAAGGAACTCATTACCGTGTGATAGTTGGCTTTTTCTTTCTCCAGACAGTGGAGAGTGATGGAAATTTCTTCATCCCTATTGCACCTCATTGGCTAGGACCCACTCTGTGACAGACTCTGTTCTAGGCATCTGGAATCTAGCAGTGACCCAAGAGACCACAGTCGCCGTCCTGATTTATGTTCAATCTTGGTGTCACTCTCCACCTTTGTCCTAATTCTGTCTTCTAAAGCAACGTTGAATAATTCTACTCTCCGTCTTCACGACACCTCCCAAAGCATCTGAAGATGATATTTTCACCATTTTCAGATTAAGGATTCCGTATTGCACTTTTTCCTCCACCCGCCAGTTCAGTCACTCTCCTATCCCCTGCCTAGGGTGACTCTCAGGCTGGGTCTCCCACTGGTCCCTTGTGACCTGAGAACACAGGGTCCTCCTTTTAGGAAAAGCTGAGTGGACACGGACTAGGTGCTAGGGCGTTGATGCCAGCTGTCTGGTCTCCTTATTGTGCTGTTCTCAGGCAAGTTACACTGTGGCCCCGTGCCTCATTTTTCTCATCTGTAAAGAGAGCCTGAATATTCTACTGTCCTCTAAACACTGCTGTGCCAAGACAGAGATTATAAAGCATTAAGGACACCATAGTGTAGTGATGCCTATATTGTCATGTTTGTAGAAGTACAACACACAATAGCTAAGCTCTGTTAAGAACCTAGATGTCCATCACCAGATGAATGAATAAAGAAACTTGTATTCATTTTAAGCCTTTATGAATCAAAATGGTGGGTAGGTATCACTTTCTAAAATACACAGAAGTCTTGGGTTTTGATACACACAGGACTAATCTCCAAACTCAGGAGTAATCTTCATCTTCCAAGAAACTTTCACATTAGTTTCCGGAAATTTTTCTCTCTTCATAGCCTCTGGTTTAAATGTTTTTCCTCTCTGGTAGAAAGTGCCTATGTTTCCTTCGGTGTGTGTGTTTCTCTGATGTTTTCTTCTTTCTCCTTAGGCTGATGCCCTGGTGGTTCTGCAGAGAGAAACATTGTTGACAAGAATATCTATCACACCCATCTCATTTTAGGAGCAGTTAGAAGGTAGATGTATGGGAGAAAAGTTTAGCAGAAAGTAGGCTTCAGATGTCAATACTTCCCTAAATTACATGCCAGTTTTATTTCCAGGAATCCAGTCATCCAGCCAACTTTATCCATTAGGCAGAGGTATCAGAGTAGTTCTAGAAATGAGCTGGCAAAATGAATTCTATCTCTGTTCTGAAGTAGTTTCTCAAACTTGTGACTCTCAACTACAAATAATGTACTGGTTAATTGTCCTCATGTGCACTTATATTCTTAAGTTCATCCTTTGTATGTCCTGCTTATTTCTGTAATAATAATGATAATAATAATAATAATAGAACAACATTTCGGGGTGGTCTTCTTGACCCAAAAGCAGAATGAGTGCCAAAAATTGAAAATACTTTTATTATGCCCCCCAATTTCCTAGTTTATTGCTGTGCACTCAGTATTCAGAAAGCTAATCAAATTGGTCATCTGCTGTAATTCTTGTTTTCATGGTTAATGCAAGACCCTAATTGCAATATAACTTTCCTTGAAAGGCTGCGATGCTGACTTTTATTAACTAATAATGCACTGTATTTTCAATGGATGCCCTTCATTCTGGAGTATCATACTTTTTGTCATGATAGTCCCAGGTTTCTGATAATGTAATAGCTGGAATGCAAATGAAAATGATCTGCACAATGTTTAACTTCCTGTGCCTGGTCTAACTTTCTGTGCCTGGTCTAACTTACTGTGCATATACCGTGACTGAGTTAAGCAGCTGCTATTTTTCAGATTCCTTAATTTTAGGGAATTCCATTTCTAGTTTCTGAAAGTGTAAGTCATTCTTACTATGTTGTAATTTAAGTGAGTATATCAACTGTATGTATTAAATTTAACAGCTAGTATTCCAAGTCTTAGACATTATTCTGTATCCATTCAGATTTTTCATTTATTATATAGATTTTTGAGAATACACTCGATATACTTTGACCATAGTTTCAGACTTGTGCTTTTATACTTGATTTCTGTGAGACCTTGCTTCATGTATATGAAATTTTTAGCAAATGAATAAACATTCAGAAGTTTTATATACTCAGTGAATAAACTCCTTACTTATTATGGGTTGGCTCACTTTTTATTAGAAAGTTGTTGTTTTCAAATGTGTTTTACATTTTATTAAAATATTTTAATTCTTAGCATGATATGTTTTCTATCATTTAAAATGTATAATTTAAAAAGTTTCACACATATTAATATACGCAATCACGTGCCACTTAACAAATTTTTATCATGGAGATCCCATAATGTTCTATTATGTTCTCAGTTACATGAGAGCCATCTTATTTTGGCGCATACATTTAATCATGTTCATATAATGCCACAATCCTCTACATGCACTGCTCAGAGTGTATTCCTACCATTAAGCCATGTCTATATACGAGCAGTGTGTGGAAGCTGTTACTACATTCAGCATGCAGAGCGGGTGCATCACCCCGGAAGCCTCCCTGACCCCGGTATGCTCCTTGGGCTTTCCAGCGCCTGCCCTCTGTCCCTTCACCAGACCCCAGTTATAGGTCCTGTTTGTGTCATCATGTATTAACATTGATTGCATAAAAAATGTAGCTAGAATTATGCAGTAGGTGCAATCTTACTCCATATAAATATTTTAATTCATTTTGTGACATCTCCTAAAAAGCCCACTCCTTCTTTTTCTGCTGATAGTACTCCATTGTTTGAACTACCACTATTTATCCACTTATCTGTCAAATGGACATTTTTTTCCTGTTTGAGGCTATCACAAAGCTGCTGTGAACATTCATATGGACAAATGATTTCATTTACATTGACTAAATAATGAGGTGTGGTATAACTAGGTGATGTACTAGGTTTTTATTGAACTTTGAAGAACCCAGTGACTATTTTCTGAAATAGTTGAACATGTCATGTTCCCATCAGTGTATGACACTTCCAGTTTACCTGTATCCAGAGCAATGATCCATAAGGTCGTTCTTTTAAATTTTGATCATTGTAATATATGTAGAAAGTATAGCTTTGGTTTTTATTTCCTTAATGGCACATGATGTTGTGTTCTGTATGTATTTCTTTGTCATCCTCATATAGTGCCTGGTTAAAATGTTTGTTTGCCTATATTTTTAATTGTAATCTTAGTTCTCTTATTATTAAGTCTAGATATTTGAGAATGAAAGCTTTTCATCAGATATTAGCTATAATAATATCTTCATCAGTATGTTTGTATTTATATTCTCTAGTCCTTTTGAAGAGAAGTTTTGAATTTTTATCAAGTTCAGGTTATTAATGTTTTCTATAATGGGGCATGTTTCTGGTGTCATATCTAAGAAGCAGGACAGGTTGCATAGTTCTAGAAGCCCAAGGAGAAATGCAAATGCTGATCCTGCTATTGAAAAAAATGATTTAGAATTTCTAGATAATGTCAGAAGCTTGGGACCTTTGGAGTAGGACTTATGGAATACATTTCATTATTGCATATTTCCATTCTTCTGATGTTTGTACTGCTGTTCTCATGCATTGCTCTTTTACATGCTACTATTTTGCTTAGATATTCAAATTTTTAGAAGAGATTCACATAACAAAAAACATATGTAAATATTGACCTGTACATTTGTTATCACCAATACTCTTCAGATTTAAATTTCTATCTGGCATAATTTCCCTTGTCCTTAAAAGACTTTGTTTAATATTTCTTGCTGTGAAGATCTGTTGATACAGATTTTTTTCTATGCTTTCCTAACATATCTTTATCTTACCTTTGGTTTTTAATGACATTTTATTTGAGTTTAGAACTTTTAAGTGACATTAATTTCTTTTACTTTCAGTATTCTAAAGTTCCCTCCATTGTCTTCTTGCTTGATTGTTTCAGACAAGAAATCTGCTGTCTTGCTTATCTTTCTTTGTGGCTAAGACAACTTCTCTTCCTGGAAGAGATTAAAAAGAAATGATTTGCTTTATATCATCAAGCTTCAGTGTTGTTTTCTTTCATTTTTTTAATTTTCAAATTCATTATTTGTATTCTTAGCATATATTTGTGGTCATTTTAGAAAATTTTCAGCCATTATTTACTTCTCTATTTATTTTCTGCCTCTTAATACTCTCATTTGGAGGTTTTAATTAAATATATTGCTGTTTGAAGTTATCTCAAAGCTTCCTGAGGTTCTGGTTCCTTCTTCCTTCCTTCTTTTTTTTTTTTTTTTTTTTTGTGGCACTGGGGATCAAACTCACAACCTCGCACCTGCCAGGGCAGGCACTTAAGCCACTGAACCAGTCTCCCGGCCCTGGTTTTTTTTTGAGTCAGGGTCGCACTATGTAGCTCAGGCCAGCCTTGTGCTCGTGCTGCTAGAGGTTATATCTTCCTGCTACTTTATGTGTTGGTAATTTTTAAAATTGGGTCCCCAGTATTTTGAGTTTTGTCTTTTGGGATGCTGAAGATTTTTGCTTGCACTTGTGCTGGAATGCAGTTAAGTTAGTTGGAAATAGTTTGTGCTTTTCAGCTTTGTTATGTGAGACAGATTCAGAGGTCACACTAAGGCTAAATTCCCCTAGGATTGAGGCAAAATACTTGCTTTTGTTCTCTTTAATACCCCAGAACTTGTGAATTGTTTCCAGTGTAATCACTGTTTCTAGTCATAGGTGTGTGTGTGTGCGTGTGCATGTGTGTGTGTGCGTGTGTGTGTGTTTGTGTGTGTGTGTGTGTGTTGTGACCAGGTACCATGATTTAAATGAGGATTTTAAGATGATACGGGTTCCTTTCAGGATCACTCATGCCAAGAAGTTATTATTGTCACAGTAGTTTTCTTCTTAATGCAAAATTGTAAGAAAAGGAGATAGAAAGAAGTTGCCATTAAATGTTTAGACACTGACTGAGTATTGAATATTCTGGCTAATTTAATTAAAAATCTCAGAAATTTTGCTAAATGCAAAAAAAATGATAAGAATTTGAACATTTATTTGAGATTCTTATCTGAATATGGCATTAAAGTCAAAAATAGAAAATGTATATGCACAGTTAGAAATATAAATGACTTTAAGTAATAATCAAGGTGAAGTATCTCACATTCCACTTTTTGTATGTCAATAACATTTAAAATTTAAGTAAAATGCTTAGCAACTTGCTTAACTGACTAGGAAATATTTGTACCCCCTACTGTCAGCACAGTCCTTGCTAATATTTAGTATAAGAATACATAATAGTTTCTCAAGGTAATTTTCAGTGTCTTTTAGAAACTGACATAGAAAGGAGTTGAAGTAGAGTAATGTGGCCCTACCTGTGCGTGCTGGGGACACTTCAGTGACCGGCACACTAGCTCACTGAGAAAGAGAGAGCTTAACATTTCTTTGCACATGCACTCCTGTGTTCTGGCAAAGCAAAAATAAATCACAAAAAAATTAAAAATCCCTGGCATAGTACATAGACAGGGTAGCTTCCACTATATGTGATAACAATAATTGGTTGACTTGGCTGTCAAATATTGACACTAAAGAGCACATTATAATTTTTATTTAAATATACACAAGAATTTTGTGTATTGTCATCTTTTGCAATTATGCAATTAGTACTCATGATTTAAATTTAAAAATACGTAATTGCAATTTAGTAAGAATAAATTGGTGTGCCAATGTACAAAATACATAATTATACAATTATTTATCTTTGTCTGATGAATAAATAAGCTAGAAAAACAGATCCAACATTTTGGTTAATTTAATGTCCAATCCTGGGTTATGCTAGAGTCCATGGGAGTTCTAATATATGATACCTTAAGGTCTTACAATTAGAAAATCTTGTTAGCAAATAGTGTTGGGAAACAGTATTTTTCTACCTGAGCTACAAATACTGTCTTCCTTGTGGAGCTTTAAGACATCTGAAATGTAAAGTAGAGAGAATTCAACCTTGAATTCCTGAAATACCATTGTTGGATCTGCTGCTTAGAGCAGGATTCTTCCTTCCTTTCTTTCTTTCTTTCTTTCTTTCTTTCTTTCTTTCTTTCTTTCTTTCTTTCTTTCTTTCTTTCTTTCTTGTCCCCGGATTCAAATCAGGACCTTGTATTTGCCAGACAGGCCCTTATGCCACTGAGCTATATCCCTGTCACTGTGTTCCTTTTAATAAACTTGTCAAATTTTTTTTTTCAAAATGGGAGCTTTTACCTTCATCTTAAACATACTCTTTCCCTCTAACTCTTAAACAAGAGCTAAAAAATACACACTTGTTTGAAAGATATTTGAAGCTTATATGGAGATTCCTTAAAAAATAATGAACTCAGTTCCATATATATATATATATATATATATATATATATATATATATATTTGGCTATTTTTTTCTGTGCAAATCAGTGATAGACTGTTTTGACTAATTCATTATGTAAATTACTGAAGGATTTATAATGCATTTGTAGGGGAGAAAGACATGTAAAACCACTAATTTAGCATATGGCTAATTGACACAAAGGTATTTTATGAGTTCTTTACTCCTCCCTCAACAGACAGGACAGAAAGATATGATCCATCTCTTATAATGAGAAAGGTTATAACCAAAGATCTTACAACAATAGATAATTTAACAAAAGAAATACGTAATGAATTTAAGTAACTACATTTTTAATGATGTGGGAACCTTCAGAAATGAAGAACCAAAAAGACCGTGAGAAATTATTTCCTCTTCTGCTTAGGTTCGATGAAGATTGGAAGGCTAAGTAGAAATCAGCTTGGACAAACAATTCGATCTAATGTTAATAGGTGGCAAGACCTGTGTGCTCAGATTCCTCCGGGCTCTCTCTGTGCTATTCTTTTCTTCTGGGAATGGAGCAGGACTTCTCTGGAATGAGGGCCTTCAAAGGATAAATAAAGGAGATTATTTTATTGATGAAGAATAGAAATGGGCAATTAATCTGTAAATCCAGCTCTCCACCCATCGGGAGTTAGGAGGTTATAGACACAAGGTAAAAGAAATAAATGGGAGGGAGAGACTAATGAAGGGGAAGAATAGTCATGGTTATTTATTTTTTTATAATTAGGACACTAGCTCTTTTTTACCCTTTATGGCTCACTCTGGTTGTTCTTACCACAGTTGTCAACTGTCATGGCCATGGGAGGTGTGTCATTTAGCACACAGATGGGATTAGAATGACCATACTGGTCGACTGGTGCTTATTCTAGCAGACATCATAGATCCTACCAGTTTTACCTGACCCACCTGAAAAGGACAATCTAGCCTACAGGTGTCTTGTCCTCAGAGATAAACAAGAGTAGGGAGCGGAGTGAGTAGAAATTCAGATAGGTCACAGAGCACTGCAAGACTGGGCAGGGTGACAATAACAGTGCATTACACTGGGGTGATTGTTTGGGTGGTGGCTTGGAAATGACTGGAGCAAGGCTCCTGGAGGAGAATTCTAGAGGCAGTCCTGTGTCCACGAGGAGAAACTCAGTGTCATTTTAATGGGTCAGAGAAGAGGGAGCAAATTATCCCGTGTCTTTAGTTTTAGTTACTGGTTTTTTTTTTGTGTGTGTGTGTATGTGTCCTTACCCCACGCTTTTTTTGTTCAGTCCTTTGGGAGAGTTCCTGTATAGAGTTTATTGTTATGGTTGGTCATGAGATAATTCATAGCTTTTAACAAACTATCCACAATAATATTTTCTGCTATTGGGGGTGCCAAAATCTAATTAGATCTGCAACATTTTTTTCTATAACAATGTGTACATTCTAAAAGTTTTTAATCCTGTAAAACTTGTTTTGTTTTAGCTGATGGAGTGACATCTCAGAACCTATGCTGACATACAGTTAATACTAAGATTTATGTGTATATAAACAGTATCTGTATATACATTAATGTTTTGCTATATATGCTATTTGTACATTATCTAATTTAAATAGCAATTAAAATGTGTACATCATTTGATGCTTTACCTTGATTTCTCTTTTGTCAATCTGAACTTTACATGAGAAAACTTTATGACAGTGATTGATTTAGTTGAACCCACTTCTAAGATAGTAATTGTTTTAATTAAAAATGTTGGCAGTTTTCCCCCTATATCTGAAGGCAGCTGGACTGATTTGCATTTCTTTCAATTCTAACTGTTGAGGGTAATAGATTTTGAAACATCTATTTTCTTGATATGTATGCATGTAAGCTTTCATTATTTCTATTTTAATTAATATCAGAGAGCATAATTAGCACAGAATTTCATGCAAGAAGTATCTTCAAAACATTTTTAGCAACATAAGCTGGTATGGTAAATTGAAAATTAAAAATGAAGGATAAAGAAAATTAAGGCAGACAAAGAGGAGAGACTAATTTCTGAAATTTTCTTAAGCAGAATAGATATCTTGAATGCATAGCGTATTAAAAGATAAGTAACTCCCACATTTTTTGGGTTGAAAAGTATTGTGTATTTTTGCATGAATAGCTAGAATATAGGTGTAAGGCATCAAATATTTACTAATTTTTCAATTATTAATTGGGGACCTGAGTTGTAGGAGTTTGGGAAATATCAACATTGAAAATCAAAATGTTTTATTTTTTCAGGGCTTATATTTAAAACTTCCAGGAGGAATATCATAGAAGCCCTGTTACCTTACTCGTTTAATGCAAACAGGACCATGTACCTCCCTGTATAAGACTGTTTGGCAAATGTAATAGTTCAGGGTTTCATATGTCAGGGTATACAATTCATTTAGGGTGAGAGTCTGTTGTTACCATAACAGCATATTTCAAACTGTCCTAACATTTTCAAACTGTCTTGGCTGACTTCATGTGAGACTGAATAGATCATTTATTTTTGTTGTTGTTGTTGTTTGTTTTGTTTTATTTTATTTGTTTTGTTGCTGTGCTAAGGACTGAATACAGGGTCTCACCCATGCTAACCAAGGCCTCTACCATTATGCTACACCAAATCCGTAGAAAAGATCATGCATTTTTGTTACTTATTTGTGTATTTATTTTGACTAGATAACCCACATAGAGAAAGTGTCATCTTTGCTATTTGCTTGGTGGGATTTTTTTGTTTGTTTGGCAGTTTTATAAATATCATTTTCAATTCTTAGTTCTGTAGGATTTGTCTCCCTTAAACTACACTAACTTTAGTTAAAGTAGGTGATATAACCTATATATCTACCTAACCAGGAACACATAAACTTTGATAACGGGGCAAAGCACAGGGAACAGGTGAATGAGCACAGGTGTTCCTGTGTGACTCTCAGAATATAGGCTGCTCCAGCCTGCCTCAGGGTAAATGCAAAGGCCACCTGAAGATCCTGATGCCAATTCCCGTGTTAAATCACCATCAAAGCTTACCTCTTGTCGCATTTGGAGCTATGATAAACTCAGAAGAAGTTTACTACTGCATCCTCGGGCTGCAAGGCATGGTTTTGCACCTGCCAGGGAAGAGGCACCCATTTTGCATGCCTTTGCTTTGGAGGTAACTGCTTCTCTGGTTGCCACCCTGTGTGGGTCCTGTCCAGGCTGGCATTTGTAGGAGACCTTCTGATCCCTTTTCAGCAACTTTTCCCTCATAGCGACATAAAATAAGACGGAGGCAAAATGTTCAGCTCATGTTAGACTGAACTTGAGATTTGGAGTAGAGTGGACAAGTGAATAGTTGTAGTCTCTTAGTCGCAGATCTAGACGTTTGCCACACCTTTTTCTGATGTCCCATAAGTGATATATGTATTTTCTCTGTGCATTTTTTCTGCTATGTTTTGATTGTATATCTTTGACTTAAAAGGAAGTGAGTTTTTCTTTTCATTTTAATTATTTGAAGGGGTGAATTTAAGTTATAAGTGGCCACATTAAACAATGGCCAGTTTTATAATGAAGGGCTCCAGTGAATGTGGATCTATAACTGTGCATAAGAATAAAGTAATTAGAATCCTTGAAAAATTGAACCAGTTACTGTATGATATTAGGATGTGTTTTCAATTATTTGCATATATGATAGCAATGTTATTCACAATTATCTATGAAATGTTATTTTTACTCATTTTTTATCAAAATAATTAATAGATTTTATTAAAACATCTGCATTTCATGACAAAATTTCATGCATTCATGGTAGAAAATTAACCAAAAAATAAAATGGTGAAATATTCCAGTTACCATCAAAATATAGTAAATTTAACATCTTGATGTATTACCGCTCATATTCCTTTTCCTTAATAGTGTTTTTACATATCATGCTTATGTAAACTTAAGTTTTGCATAAAGATTTATAGCACTTAGAATTTATCATTAAAAAAAAAGAATTTATCATTAAGTTAAAAGCCTGGAGTGTGGAAGTATTTGGTCAAAGATATGGACACTTTTAAGGCTTACTTGTAAGTGCTATCTTGGGCTCTTGTTCTTACCTGCAATACATGAAATTACGTGGTATTTTACTACTCCTTTGGCACTACTCATTCAACAAATATGTAATGTACATCTCCTATTTACCTAAGAGCTTGATATGTGATGGTAAATAATATCACTCCTATTTACTTAGAATTTTGGTATATAATGGTGAATAATATTGCACATTTTAATTTGATTTTCTATTAGTACATGTTTGCAGTGTATGCAGTTTACAGTCATCTTGGAGAGAGGGTACATGTACATAAAGCAGCTTGATTCTTTTTGAATCCCCTTCCCTCCTGCCTTCCTTCCTCCTCTTCTAATTTCCCTTTCTCCATTACATTTTAGTTTCTTTATGAAACTTACAATCCAGTTTGTGAAGGAGGCATTAATTGTACAATTGTACAAACAATGCTGAACTGTAATTATGAATTATGAAGCAGGATATTAGCGTCCATTTAGTAGCAGTGATAGGAACATAGATTCAGGTTGTACACTTATTATTTTCCATATTTTCAATGTATTGAGACTTTAAAAATTAAGTAATTTTAATATTTAAAAATAATATTTTGGGGTTCTTTTTTTTTGTCTTTTTGAGGCAGGGTCTCACTATGTAGTTCAGGCAAGACTTGGGCTCACTTTGTAGCCTAGGCTGTTCTCAAACTTGCATTCATCCTCCTGTCTCAGCCTCTCGAGTGCTGGGATTACAGGCATGCACCACCATGACTGGCTTTAAAAATAAGTTAAACCAGTGATGAATGATGCCATGAAAGTATCTAAAGGTTGAATCTGTGCTTGTCTGGAGTGTCAGGAAAGTGCTACCAAGGAAATGAAGTATTTATGGACCCAGAGGAAAAGGAGGCGGAGAAGGAGATAACCTGGTAAAGATGAGACCGTGTGCCTTTGTGCCTGTGCAGGTGTGCAAGGAGCAGTTATGTACAGGGGAATATTTGAGACTGTAAGGTAAAGGGAACAGGAAAAACATGGGAGGCTATGGAATTCTGGTAGACGACCTACAGAGGAGGCCTAGATGAGGCTTCTCACAGATATTGGAGTAGAGGAAGTTGTAAACAAGGGAAGCAGAAAAGATGGGTCCCACGCCTTCTGTGGTGTGGGATCATAATTCACAGGCAACGAAGACTTGCTGCGCATTTTCACATCAGATGGATTGGAAGAGGCAGATTGCAGCTGGGACACCGCCTAGAAAGGGAATGGGTAGGCAGTGAAAACAGAAAAGGGGAGAGGAGTGGGAGACATTGGGGAGAGGCAGTAAAGGGACCTGAAGAGTGCATTGGGTGGAAAAAGTAATAAGGATGGTGTTTAGGGGATTGATAGTATTTACATAAATACTAAAATCAGGGGTGGAACTGTCTTTTAACTGGAGTCGGTGGAGATAAAAGTGTTGAGTGAAAATAATACTGGAGGAAGCTTTCGACTTACTCTATTGATTTGTACCTTCAGTGAGGGTACAAATGCGGCCAGTGATAAAGTAGGGTACATATTAGAAAAGATTTTCAGCAACTTTGATCTTTCCTAACTTTGTGTTATGCTTTTGTATCATATTTTCGCTTCTGAGTTTGCAAGAGTCAACTTTAGACACAAATGTGACCAAGTTATGTAACACTAGACTCTTTTTTTTCCTTGAAAGATTGGTTTACATCTTATTTTAGACTCCTAAGATGTTTTAGATTAATTGTTCAGTTTATAGAGAATACCTACCATAGCCAGAATCCTGAGTTAAATATTCCTGGTCAGCCTCCAACCTAGCACTTGTTAGTTATGTGTCCTTTGTCAAATTACTTAATTGCTGTGTGTCCCCATTCTCCCATCATCAAAATTGACTTTCTACTAAGTAGATTTGTGGTGAGGAGTCAATGAAATAATCATATATCTTTCACAGAACAATGGCACCTAAGAAGAACACAATGTTATGACTTTTCAAAACAAAAATACCATGTACTGTGAAACTACATAGTCAAATCATTTTTTTTTAGTTTACTTTTTTGTTTTGGAAATTAAAGGAGAGCTCTAAAACATAATTTCATACATGATTTTTACTCCTTTAACAGAAATGAGACATGTTCTAGCAGCGTTAGGGAGCCTGTGGGTAGATATCAGTCTTCTTACTGCCTTAGAATTATTTAAAAATAAGTGATGTCAGGACATGAAGGTTTTACAGAAATATTATCAATCTCTCAGATTCTGTTTTCATACAATCAAGAAATTATCCCTTACTTTTTTTCCACTTTTCTTCTCTTCTCCATGCTTTTCAGAGAAAAGCATAAATAAGATCCACCAAAACTCAGAAGTCTTTAGCCAGTAGACAGGATTCATAACCAGTCTTGTTTTAATGGAGAATGAACAGATAAAAGCACAATAAAATTTTTTAATATGCATTTTTAAATTATATGACTTCAATAGTCAGGTACTATGGGATAAGAAGGTTATACAACTCAATCTTAATAATCACTTAGGTATTGCTGTTTGAAATCCTAGTTGTTTATAAATGTCTATATCCTGATATGTTGAATCCCACTGATTCTGCGATATGGTGGTGTTAGGTATTTTGCAATTTTTTTCCAGTAACATATTAGTATTCCTTTTCATTTCTTGATGGTTAATCAGACACCTAAGGGTCTTGGAGTTTTTTTGCATGTGTGCTGTTTGTGTTCACCTGTTTACAATTCTGTGGTCTTTCTGTCGTTACTAGAGGCCGGTTTCCTCTTTCAGTACTATCCAGCTGTTTGGAAAGCATGACTGCATTTGTGTGTCCCATTCTTTGTTGTAGAGAAAAGCCAGTTGCCATGGTGAGAATTATGATGCCCCACATCAAGTGTAGGCCTGGGTTGGGGATGGCTTTGAAAAAATCACATGCAAATATTTATTTTCAAAGATACAACCTGCTTTTCAGGGAGCACTGGATAACTAGGGTGTTCACCTCTTCTATGACTCATCAAATGAAAAGTCAGTGACATATGATCTCTGTTTTGGTTAGGAAAAACTTCCAGTGCTCTCTACGTAGCTCCTGTTGATCAAAACTCAGATTCCATTGGATATAACTTGACTGTTATCTTTAGTTATATAAACAGATTTACCTGGTTAATCTGTCTAATTGCCCAGATTTTGGCCTCAGGGCTGACTTCCTTGGATAGGGAATAATTCTAAGCTTTTGTTTTGTTTATTTGGTTTTTTAATGTTGTTGTTTTGGTGCTGTAAGAGGAACCCAGGCCCTTTGCACATGCAAAGTACATGTTCTTACCCTTAACCACCCCCCAGTCCTCCCATGTTGGTTTGCATTGAGGCTCACCCTGAATGTAGAAGCCGTGTTCCATTTCTCTGTGGATCTTGTGAAAACATCACAGATGCTCCCCTGCAAGTTGGGGGCGGGAGGTGGACTCTTTGGACAACCAGGGACATTCTGCAAACTGGAACTATTTCTAAGACTGTGTATCAAACATAAGCATACATTTTTTAAAGAATGCAGGCTTCTCGCATTTTGTGGTTACTTGTAAATTTAAGTAAAATGAAAACTCCTTTTTAAAGCCTTGTTCTCAGTTTCTTAGTCACAACTTTATGAAACTCCTGACATGCCCTTCTGAGTGATAATATAAACGGACATTAACTGCAGCTTAATCATTAAATTAACAGCTTAACTAATTCAGTAGTTTTAGTGATAAATTTAGATACATGTACATTAGTTTCATAAAACAGCCTATTGTCTATTGCTTACTGCATTTTCCTTACCTTGTATGATTTGTGTACTCTGGAATCTCAGAGATATAAAATAACAAACCCTGGAATCTCAGAGATATGAAATAAATATGCTACTTGCATAAAATCTCCTTTACTTTTGAAGAAAGAAAAAGAAAATAAACCGTACCTTGCCACATCATGAGGCTTATGATGACTATGTTTGCTTTTCAGATCCGCAGCTCAAGGGTATAGTGACCAGGTTATATTGCAGGCAAGGCTACTACTTGCAAATGCACCCCGATGGAGCTCTCGATGGAACCAAGGATGACAGCACCAATTCCAGTAAGTGACAGCCTCGGGCCACCAGTGAGCACAGCTGGGAGGACAGGCACTGCCACTGCCTTTTAAAGATGCATTTGCAAATAATCATGTTGGTTCATTTTTACAAATGTTACATGCCAGTTTGCCTTTCCCAATGTCACTAAGGCCACACAGCAGAAAATACTAATGCAGAGACAAAACCTGTGACTGTCGCATAATTATAAGTCAGTCTTTGAAGTTTTTCACACAGTGTCAGACTCAGAAAATTACTGTTGCTTTTAATCTCATTACTGTAAAAATCGAGTAAGTATACTAGTATATTAAGTTGAAAACTGAATATGTTTCCTTCAGTTGTATTATTTTACTAGACCAGCAGATTCTTAACAATACTGTGGAAATTCCAGAGCTATAAGGATTAATTTGTTTCAGATAAAAGAAATGCCATATAATTTTTTAAAAAAATTTTTGCATTCACGATGGAAAATATCTTTCTTACATGGAGAAGATCAGACCATATACTTCTGAATACATATGTTGTTCAAAATATTTAGCTACTTTACAGAGTTAGATTTGTGATAATTTATTAAAACTCTACACAGTTTCCATGCGAGTTATATCTATCTTTCTTTATTATTTCTTCACATTTAACATTTCTATGTAGGGTGTGGCTGATGCCCTGGTATCCCTCCTGAGCTGTGTTTTCTGTCGCATTCTATATTTATGCTGCCATCTGATTTCTCCTAATCTAAGAGTAGTTCTAAAATAGATTCACCTTTTACTGGAGTTAGTGAAAAGCAAAAAAAATAAAAATTTATTAGAAATATTTTGTCGCAGGAAATATTCCCAGTGCATCAGAAGTAGGTAAGATTACTTCCATCCATTAAACATTTACTCTTTCCCATAGAGAAGATCATTCCCTAAAAAGAAGGGAGAATTTGAATATGTGCAATCAAATAATATGCCCTTGGTTTTAAACTCTAAGAATCAAGTTTTTAGACGCAGATTTTGAGAGCTATTGATGATATAAAAGAGGCTAGTTTTATGTTTGCTGTTTCTATGTTAAAAAGTCATAATGTTTCTAAATGCTGTGTTTACTTCTCTCAGATTTTACCATTGCTTCACTTCTTGTTTTTCCTGCATCTTCTCTGTTTCTTCTTTATCTACATTTTCTTTCTCTTCAATTTTTAATCTTCTTTCTTTCTTTATATTGTGTTTCCCTTCTGATTTTTAAATGCTTCCTAATACTGATGCATTGATTTTATTCTATTCTGTTTTCTTTTCATTCATGAAAATAGAAGAGTAAAATTCAAGCACAGGGAAGAAAGAGGAGGCTTTTTGTTCATAAGATCAGTGTCAAAGACTGTTTGCTTGTTGGGTTTTTGTTATAGGCTAGACTTTTAAATGATCAGTATTTTACCATTTCTGACTGAGAAAGACACCAATTTTTTATGATTATATATATCTGCTGTCTTTCTGTTTTTGCTATTTTTAACTTCTCCTTCATTCTTTGACCAAAAGAGATTTTCTCTTCCTTGTGTCTTACAGTTGTGGAACCTAGGAAATTTAGAGATTTCTAAACTCTGATGTCTTTCATGTGCTCTGATTATCAATGGCCAGAATGTAATAAACCATAGGAATGAGCTTCTCATATCTCTGTTCACTGTAGGAACCATGATGCTCTGAAAGACTGAGCAGATGAGAGCGACTTCATTCGTATTATGAAAAAAGTTTTCAAGAAAGAAATAAGCTCTAACAGTACAAAAATCATGCTTCTTTGGACTGCTTAGACAAAATGATGTCCTTCAAACAAAGATTTTATGGATTTTTGCTTAACTTTTTCTTCTTTTTTGCTGGGAAGGGGTGGTGTAATGTCAAACAAATTGCTTATCTTTAATGTTGGAATTCAATTGCACACTGAGAAGTGTGAACTAGACCTTGTCTTCTAAGAGTGTACTGCTTCAGAATTAATAAGCAGCAGCACAGTCTTTCTCACATTATGAAAGTGCAGGTCTGGACAGCACACACATACACACACAAATTGGGTCTTATCATAAAAATATTAGACTCTGGAATGGAGAACTGAGATACATAAAGACATAAAAATACTCCACCTTTTGTTCTCTCAATAAGAAGGAGCCAGAATATCTAGGTAACTCTGAAAATTCTCCCTGCCCTATCCATGCTGCTGAAGGACAGGCCCAAGAAGGTGGCAGGACAGAGGTACCTGCATAGAAAGAAATCAGAACCAAATCATGGCACCCACTCCAGGAGCTTCAATTCCTGCCCAAAGACCTGACTCAATGCTTCTTTTCTTGCACATGCTTTTGCATATTATGTGCACTTTGACTCAATTTTGTCACCATTTCAGCATCTGCAAGGGCATAAAGAGACTAAGATAAAGGATTTTTTGCTGAGAAGCCTGCACATATTGTATAATTATAAAATTTAATAGAAATTGTTAGAATTAAAGCAGATCTGTAAATACATGGGAAGTTACTAATTAACTCTACTTTTGTGTGCTATCACCTTTTTAAACTGAGCACCATCATTTTTAAGGTGAACTTTAAGATTATTTTTCCCTATTGTTAATTATGATAGTCTTCAGGATCTTATCTCTGAACACAAGTTTTTTTTAGTGCTAAAAGGTTATGCATTAGAAAAATCCTGACATTTCTGTGAAATTAGCAAGTTTTCTTAAGAGAGAAGCCTCTCAGTAAAATTTAATGTACAGCCTTTTTGGTTTGAGATGGGGAGTAATGTAATAATTCATAAATATGCTTCCTTTTTTGTAAAAATTCTCTGAACACAACCATGCATAAATAGGAGAAATAATGAGAAATAATTTAAAACTCCTGCATCACCCTAAATCATCAAACAATGGAATTGAAGATTAGACTTTCAAATCTTTAAGTTCAACATGAGTCTATTTTTTTTTGTAATTTTTGTTTTAAAGAAAATAGAATGAAGCCAATCAAAACAAAACAGTGTAAGTGACACAGGACTTCAAAACTAGATAATAGGAAATCAACAATAGTTACCGTAATGCTTCTTGTTGTCTTCAAAATAACTGCCCATACCTTCAGTCATAGTAAAAATCAAACAAAACAGAACAGAATAGAAGCAATAAAAATAAAACGACACAATAAAGAACTTCAAAACAAGATGAAAGCACATTTCCCACTAACTATGGGATTACTTACAAAGAAAAGTCTGAAGTACTGTACTAGTCTACCCTTGTGAAAAAGTTGAGATACATTGAGGAGAGGCAGATAGGCCACTGACTGGCTTCTAGGGTTACAGTCCAAGGTCCAGAGATCTCTGGGGAGGAAAAATTGCAAGAAAGTGATTGATGATGGGTGAGTGGTCCTATGGAGAAGCTCCTTGGCTGCTTATCGTTGGTTACCAGGTGTCCTAGAAAGCTCTTCACAAAGGAAGTGGCCTCACAGAAGACTCCATCACCATATTCATTTCCAGAGATGTAGGGATGCCTTTACAATTCAACTAAATGTTACCATCACTGCCAACTACCTTATTTTATTAGGGAGTGGTTTTTTTTTTCTTCCTTCTGATTTACTTTTGATAACATTTTTTTCTTATGTTCTCAAACTTCACTTCATTGTTCCCATTAACAGATTTAATAGCTGCTTCAAGTAGGATAGGACTGTATAGATGTCATTGCACTAATAATGCCTATGACACTGTTAAAACCTTGAAAACAGTCCCTCTTTCTGTAAAAATTATGAGCCTGGTAATTTAATATATAATAATTGTCACATCACCCTCACAGGTTTTTTTTCTCAACAGCTCAATTCTGACTTGGATTGTATATTAGGCTCATTTAAGAAGGTTTTTAAAAACTTTCTTACACACTAAGCCCACCTCCTGGGGATTCTGATTTAACTGGCCCAAAGTTGGTCTTGTCCATTTTATTTTATGAACATAGGCACCTTTATTTTATCTTATTTTATTTTATTTTTGGTACTGGGGATTGAACTCCAGACCTCGCACTTGCCAGGCAGGTGCTTGTGCTGCTGAGCTAAACCCCCGGCCCACATAGGTAGTTTTAATGATCAACCAGGGTTGGAAATCTCTTTTGCATGGAGACTAGACTACTCTGTAGAATAAACAGAGTTTATTCTTATTGCCCTAGACTTTATGCTATTGCTTTACAATTACATAAAATTCACAGAGAGTGGAAAAATATAATGTCTTAATGTACCTGTGGTTTTGACTAGAAAGACAAACTCATCCTGGTCAGTTCGGAAGGTCCTCCACATTACAATGGTTTTATGGATTATATTTTATTATCACAGTGAGAATGCTAACTTGATTTTTATAATTCAGATCCCTACAAAGATCTTGGAATAATAATATACTTTTAAAAATGAATACTTTAGACTATCTTCTAGAGATTTTGTTTCTCATGATACATTATTGTGGCAAGGTCATGATATACTTGCCTTCTAGAAATACAGTATTCTGGTTGATCAAATATGTGGTATCTACAAATACCATTAGCCAAGTAGGAAGTTTAAATAATTAAGTTTGAATTGGTTAGGTTAGAATTGGGTCAATAGACAGGCATATGATTATATTTTTATGTCAAAATTTTGCACATAAATTGGGAATTTTTCTGTTGTACCCATCATTTCTAAATACAAGGAAAGTAATACATTCAGGCATTCTAGAACTTTGAGATCTTGGGAACAGTAGCATATAACCACCAGAAGAGAGCATGTAACTTTCTCCACTTTATTAAAAGAAAACATGATAAACTGGAACACAACTTTTATAGAGTCAGTTTTTAATTATGTACCTAGTAGACTCCTAGGATGAAGTCAAAATTGCCCATATTGCAAGTGATTTAACTTTTGTGAAATGCAATTTAAAGCCTAATGTTAGATATTTTACTTAAATATTTACTTAAATAAAATGTTAGTGCTTTTAATACCTGTTCTGGCCCGGTCCTGTTGCTCATAATCAGATTTGAACTAAGAAGACCTTGAGTGGGAAAAGATAAGTTTTCTGTGGACAATTAACAGTTCTCTCTCTCTCTTTCTCTCTCTCTCTCTCTTTCTTTTCCTGGTACCAGGGATTGAACTCATGACCTCGCGCTTGCAAGGCAGGTGCTTGTGCCATTGAACTAAAACCCCAGCCCTCACAATTCTCTTATAACTGTATCAATAGTACAACCTCCACATTAAGCAGTTATAATTCCAAATGATGGTATAAAACCCACTAAGAGAACATGTAACCTGGACTGGGAGTGCACTATTGAAATTTTAATCTTTAAAAATCAATTATACCATTGCTGTCTGCACTGTGTGAAAAAGATATAAAAACACTTTAATAACAAAGGAAGAAACAAAACATGGAAATATAAACGGATTTTATCTATTAGGTGGGAAAAACTGAATCTTTCCTCCTTTACCTTAACATATATTCATAGTTTTATAAAATATTAATAAAGAAAATTGTGTCTCTAAAATTTACATGCCATTCACCTTGATTAAGTCTTTCTAAATTTAGCCTACTGGCAGGCGCACATTTTGCCTTTGCTCTGCTTGCGTGTCATTTTAGTTCTGCAAGGTAATTTAGTTTTGGAATTGCCTTTTGCACTTCTGGCCCACACTATGTTGCAGGGACAAATCACACCTTCTATATGAAAGATGAGAAAAAACACTGGGCTCCTCAGCTTCTGCTAATCTTCACAGCTGATTTCCTTGGAGTCTAATGGTGTCAAGAGATTGTGATACTAGAGCCATGATTACAGGACTGGTTCTGTTTATTACCCCAGCACTTCTTAAGAAGACTGTAGGCAAGATTGTTGAGAAGATTTACAAATTAAAAGTGAAGTGTTAATTTTACACTTAGCAGAATCTTTCTTGTTATGAGGAAAAACAAAAGTTGTTTGGCTGGAACTGCTCAAAAAGTAGCAACAAAGGTGCTGTTTCTTAAATGAAAGAAATGGGAGAGGAAAACGTTATGGCGATGCTTAGCTGCTTCCTGCCCACTCACAGTGGACCACGTTTGTCTTCACAGCTCTGTTCAACCTCATCCCAGTGGGCCTGCGTGTCGTTGCCATCCAGGGAGTGAAGACAGGGTTGTACATAGCCATGAACGGAGAAGGTTACCTCTACCCATCAGTAAGTAATGTGCCGGAGAGATTGGCCATTGTTCTGCGTCTGTAAAATACTACCCACAGCAACAAAAACCCCAGAAGCTTCTACAGGTTCTTTAGTACTTGATCTTTATTTGAATGCTGTAGGAGATATGTATTCATTATTCATCAGCGTTTGATAATAATGAGTACATCTACAGGAAGGCAGTATCATGTCTTGAACTGTATGCTTGCCTCATTTCAAGCAAGGACCCAGTTCATAGAAGATGATCAATTCTGCAATGGTTGATGTAAATATAATCTCTTCTATCTGTACTTAGAAGTGTACTTGTCTTAGAGAATTTCTTGTGAGTTTTTTTACTATTCCCATACATTTTATATTCATTTCTTTTTAATTAACATAATAAGTGTGAAAAATTATGGGTGCTATGTAATATTTTGATCAATGTATGCATTGCAGAAAAATCCAATCTAACTTGCTAATGTATCTATCACTTTATCAACATATTGTTTTATAGTGAGAATGTTAAAAATCTATTCTTAAATAATTTTGGAATGCACAGTACGTTATTATTAACTGTGGTCACCATGAACGGCCATGGACCACTAAAACTTGTTTCTCCAGTTTCACTGAAAATTGTCACTTTTGATCACCATCTCTCCTTTGCCAATCAGCCCCTCACTGCCCCCAAGCCTCGTGTAGCCATTTTTGTAGTCTCCATTTCAGTGGTATGTGCTTTCCTAGATTCCTATATAGCATTTGATCTCACTTTTATTAGTAATATAAAAATATTTATGTAAGGAGACAATTGATATGAATTCTTAAAAAGAAAAAAAAAGAGTACACATGTATATTAGTATGTATTGGGAATTGGTTGCAAGATCCCCTATGGATACCAAAATCCATGAGCACCAAGTCCTTTATGTAAAATGCCATAGTATCTCTGTGCAACCTACCAGAATCCTCTTGTATACTTTAATGATCTCTAGGTTACTTAGAATGCCTAACATGATATAAATGATATATAAATAGTTGTTACAGTGTATTGCTTAGGACATAATGACAAAATGGAAAGTCTGTATATGTCCCATGCAGTGATACATTTTAAAATACTTAAAATCTGACTGTTTGAATCTATAGATGCTGAGCTTGTGGATAGAGAAGGTTGACTTTATTTATTTTTAAAATGATCGTTCAAATGGTGCAAGTATTATACTGGAAAAATAACTATTTCTAGTTTCAAAATGTGTTCATCCAAATCTAAGAAAGTCTGGTGTTAATATTTTTTTTAAAGTTGAGCTTTTCTCCATCCATATAGGTGCTACTATAATATTATCTATTTCCTAGTAATTTTCACTAGATGTGCTGTATCTGTACACTATAATATAGTTAGAATTCATTTCTACTGCAGCTCCAGGCAATAAATACTTACGTAAAGATGCATCTTTCTATTATTCTTTGAGCATAAATCAACAGATTAAAGCCTTAAATATTTTAGGATATACTTTTATTACATTTGCATATCATTTTTATATTAAATATTTAAAAGTCTGCTCTTATTAAATAGCACTAAAAATCTGTATAAGCATACCTTCGTAAACACCCACAGCAGAAGCATTCTCAGGAAGCCTTCCATGAAATGTGATCTATTTCATCAGTAAACCTGGGAAACCCTATCAAGGAGAAATGAGATGCCAGCTGTGGATTCCCTTCCTGGTAGGCCCGAAAAAGCACAGGCTGCCCTTATTCTCCAGCCCTTATCTAAGGTGCCTGAAGGTCAGTCCTGCTCACGGAACTGGGTCTTACTTTATGCAAATTGGCTGCTGCTCTTCTGTGAGCCGTGTAACAACTCTGAGCAGAACAAGCTAGAATATCTCCTGTGCTGTGTGTTTAAAGAGGCCAGTCAAATAAAGATCATCTTCCAGAGATGACTCATTCAGATATAAAGCAATTTTATTATTTTGACATTTGTTCGATTATTTTGTTTTCTTTATCTCATCCCCCAAGTAATCTTTGTGAGACGAGCAATCACTAGATGCTGCGGTATCTGCCGTGACCTCTACTTCTTTCTGCTGATAATTTTACCATGAGGTTGTACTCTGGTATCTATGTTGTTGTTGTCAGACAGCATTTGTATTTGTTTTACCTCTTTTGCTACTGAGGGAGATTTTTAAAAAACATTTCTCAATACGATTTGTAAATGTAAGCTGTGCTTCTTTAATAGTAGGGTGCATCATATTTATTGTGTATCTCCGTTTGCAATAAAAGTTTGCTTGCTTTGGGTAGAGTCTAAGTGGTTCAGTAGACTATATCTTGGTACTAAAGGCCCAGGGCAAGGCCTTGCTCTTTGTTTGTGGTCTTCCTGCTCAAAAATGAGATCCCACACAGGACAGGCCCTAGCCACAAACTGCAGGCTTCTTACTTGTTGCATTTTCTTCTACTGGTTCTCCAGATTCTTGCTTAGCTTCTGGGCTTCCTGGGATGGGGTGATTCCTTGACTTACAGATCTCAGTTTCTCCTCTTCCCATTTTTGACTCTGAGCTGTGCACCTAGGGTCTGTTCTCAAAGAAAGGGCCCTCATCATCCTGATCATCTTGCAGGAAAAGGACTTATCTGAAAAATAAAACCAATTTCAAATCTTTACAAATATATCATACAGTACTCTGTTTATTTCAGTGTAATAAAATTTGAACTTCAAGTGTCTCTATTTAAAGAATGTTTTTCCAGTTATATAGTTACTGAAAATAGGAATATAGAACACAGTGTAAAGTTATTACTTTGCAATATAATAGCTATACTTATACAATAATAATTGCAGTAGTATTAGTCCACTTCGCCTAGCACTGTTCCTAGCAAAATTAGCTGATTTAATTCTCCAAACAACTTTTTTTAATAGCAAATGAAATTAAAATAAGGATGCTAATGTATAAGCAGTATATCAATCTGTCCAAGTCATTCAAGTAGCAAAAAAAAAAAAAAAATCAATATTTGAGCATAGCTAGTCTGACTCACTAGTTTACATTTTGAACTGTTTTACTATACTGTTTCCATGTGCCAGACATTTTTCATAACATAGTCTGACACCTATTCTAACAAGAAGCTATAAACACATGATGATGTAATTAAAACCTTTCTGAAATAGATACCTAGAAAACAAATTTCACTTCAGGACAAGAAATTATCATTTGAAACATAATCTGTTATGTTTGGAAATTCTCAAATAATAAATTAACATTTGTTGGGGAAAGTTTGGATAATAAATAATGAGTATGTAATATGCTGAACTTCATTACATTTAACATTTGAGCTTTATGTTTTAAACTCAACATTGCTAATGCAGTTAAAAACTTACTTAATTAGTTATGTTTTTAAAAATGACAACTCCAGTCAAGTTCAGATTTAAAGAAAAAATTAAGGAAGATTTAATCTGTGAAATGAAGTAAATCTATGTTAAGATTATGATAACTTTAAAGAAAAATGTTCATGTAGTGTATACCAGTGTCTAATGTGGGACCAATTTTATGGAGGATCTGTAGATTTAGTATATGGGAATAAAATAGTTACTCAAAGGTAATCACCTTCAATAAGAATTGCACCATGGGTTGAACTCAGTGCATACTTTTCTCTATTTACCTTTCAGGAGGTAGCTTATACTACTCTGCTATCCAAATAAAGATATTCCATGTGTCAGATAATCCTACCTTAGAGGAACAAAAAAGTCATCTTGCCTGAGATGTCAATAATCACAATTACATTGCTCAAGGCACTTATTCCCTGTGGAATTTTTTTCTCAGTATGACAATAGTTGTGGGGTATTTTTTGGTTGTGATATTACAATATGTTACTTGATGTGTATTTCAAAATTTAATTTCATATATAGACTATTTTCTTGAAGGTATAATGCAAGCTCCAAGGGCACAAAACAGAACCAACAAAGAAATATTTGTTCAATATTTACCCATTTAAAAATGATTGTTTAAGGAAAAAGTACATTTTTACCAACTATTAACTGTGAATAATGCTGAAGGGTAAAGTAAATTTTTTATTGCTATTGTTTTTTTTTTTTCAAACAAACCTGTGACTTTGAAAGACTAAAACAAATCCCCATAGAAAGCCAATGTTTGGAAAGATAATTCTAAATACAAAAGGGAACTTGGAACTAAAGGAAAATATCATTTATCTTCTGGACAGTAATAAGAATAGGTGATATCAGAATGTGTTTCTTTAAAGAAAAGAAAAATGGGGAGGAAAAGAAAGAAGAGAGGAAGGAGAAGGAAGGAAGGAATGAAGGAAGAAAAAAGGAAAGGAAGGGTCTGGTGGGAGGCCCAGAAATCTAGGTTAATAAGTTATTACAATCCCCAGCCTCCCTGGTGATTCTAAAGTTGTTATTCCAACAATCCACACTACATAAGCATTGCAATGTACCATGGCGGTGATGATGGTAACTCTAGACCACCATGGTGGAAACACAAGTAGTAAGAATGTGTGAAAAGCTTTGGAGTGAGGCACAAAGAGGAATTGTCTACAGAACACAGTGGCCATCTGAATATGGAGATGACAGAGTAGTGACTCCCTCCTGCCTGTCTGTGACAAAATATCCAACACTCACAACTGAAAGGATGAGAGGATTAATTTTACTCATGATTTGGGGGGTTTCAGTCCATGGCCAGCTGTCTCCAAGGCAGAGATGCCATGGTAGGAGGGGGTGCTGTAATGAAACTGCTCATTTCTTGACAGCAAGAAAGAAGAGAGAGAAGAAAGGAGCCAGGGAAGGGGCTACTCTCTTTGAAGCCACAGCCCCTGTGACACACCTATTCCATCCAGGCCCTGCCATCTAACAGCAGGTTAAGTTGTATAATCATCAATGGATTAATCCACTGATGAGTACCCAGCTTCCAATCACCATCTGAGAGTCCCACCCCTGGCTACATGAGACTTTTAGGGGGCATCCTAGACCTAAACCATAACATACTGGCTCAGAACATGGTTGACTGTGGACTGTGATGTTCTCAATGAGGAAACATAATACAGGCGGAGGTATTGGATGGAGGGGGATATTCCCTTTGGTTTTGGACCTGCTTTGTTTGCCAACAGGACATCTAGTTGATTCTAATCCCAGAGAATGCCTACTATGTGATGGGGGTGATCATTTATTGTGGAAGAATGAATCAAGGCTAAGTGCTGTCTTAGTACAGGTGCACAGGTAGAAGTGTTCTGTGATAGAGGGTAATTTATCTCTATTTTTCTTTCTTGTGAGATAGAACTGAAGAAATGACATCAATGGTATCATTGTGGTAAGGTTAGAAATTGGAAATTATTTTATTAAATAAGCCTACTTATTGCAAAAGCTTTCTAATATATCTCAAGTATAGAGAATTTATTGAAGAAATTTTGGATAATGGAGTAGAGAATTAGCTGGTAAAAATTCAGAACTTGTCCCATCATGAAAAATGGATGCTAGTAATATAAGAAAAGAGTATCAGGCCTCCTGGTCTGCTCATAGGAATTCACCAGCCTCAACCTGTGTAGGGTTTGCTCAGGTTGCATTTTAGATACCCAGATCTCAGAAGAGTGACTTAGCAGATCCCAAGACTCTGACTCAGTGAGTTGATCATGCTTCCAGAGTCACAGTTATCAATATGTATCCCAGGCATTTCTTGTGCAGGTGTCTGAAGGAGCACTCTTTGTTAAACTTAAGTTTGCATCTCTGTTTCAAAAAACATGGCTTTGGGATTGATCACATGCTTTTATATTTTCCATTGATGATGATGGTGGTGGTGCTGGCTCATAAATACATGGCTCAGTCTAAGTCCCTTAAATTAAGCAGAAAGACTGGGCCATAAGGTGCTTGCTGGTCCACTGAGCAAATGAACTGGTCTTTGAGGATGTGCATAGAGAAAAGTTCTACCTATCACGGCTCCACTTCACCTGCGATAAAAACGAGACAAGAAATGTGTCTGTGAATGCCAACATAGTGTAAGCAGTGGCAAGAATGCTGCTGAGCCTTGGGAAAATAAAAGTAAAAAAGGACTAAGAAATTAAATGAGATATTAAATTCTGAATCCGTAATAGATGGTTTGTAATCCTGAAAGAGAGATACAGTCTACACTCAGTAAAGCTCCAGGGCAGAGTTGGCCTGAGACAGTCAACACAGCGGGCTGTGGGCGCTACTAGAAGGATGGGCAGGACTCTCTAAAAGAGCATCCTGTCAGGTCAGTTGTTCACATCAACAAACCTGTGTTGCTGCCCAAGTTAAAGCTTTTGACTTTAAGTAATTTTCAATAAAATAAGTACATCTATATTTAGTTAGATGTTTCTGTTACACCAAGCCTTTGATTTCTTTCAGATTTAATTTTGTTTGTATCATAGCTGGGTGAAAGCAGACTTCCTCCTTCCGCCTTCCCTGGGTGTTCAGCAGTTCCCTGGGTCTCGCCACAAGGGTGGCGCCTACCTCTGAGCTTCCTTTGTACATCCTTCATCCAGTCTGTGTTGATTTTCTGTGGTCTCATCACTGTAAGATTTCTCATGTATATCCCCCCAAAAATGTCTACTTAGCAAAAGTTAAACAGATACATTGGTAAGATGAGAGAATCTGCAAAAGATATGTGAAAACTATTTTCATTCAATAGAATCATTTATAAATATAAGATGAAAACCCATGCTTCAGGTGTGCATAATGAATTCCATTGCTTGCTCATTTAGGAAACATTGATGTATGCCTTCCGTCCACAGCTAGCTTCAAAGTACATGAAAAGTCAAGGTTTTAAAACAAAACCTCTGAGAGAAGAGGTAGCTATTTTAAGAACATTTTGACCAAAGAAATCCTGTAAACTTTAGCTTTTCCTAGAATCTGTGATTTCATGAATATATTTGTCCATTTTCTGTCACTCCCTACAGAGTGGTAGTTACATAGGCAATCTTTAACCTATAGTTCTTGATTGATTCTTGCTAAGTGGAATAAATTTCCACAGCAATTTTTATTAATGTGTTCCTTGAGAGCCTTCGTGTTCAGGGCATGTATTGTGAATATCATTTATTTTTTTCCTCACCAAGAAACATCAAGTGACACCAAGAAGACATGAGCCCATGCATTTGTCAATTTAAAATCACAGAAAGCGTGAATTCACACACTGTTGTCTTAGTATTCAAAGTCTGCATTCTAGCATGTTTATATTTACATTAGTGAAGTGAGTGGTCATTTTTTACCATAAGAGAGACACTTGGGGCTTAAAAAAGTAAATAAATAAACTCTGTTTCTGGTACAGTTGGTATCACTTAAACTGAACATTTTGCTTTATTTAATTTTGAAATGAAAAAAAGAATAAAAGCAATGATGCAGAATTTCAAAGCAAAGTAATAGGAGATTAACAATGGTTAATATATTGCATATTGTTATCTTCTAAGTAGTTACTCAAATTACAAGATATAGGTATAAAAATGATTGAGCAATGAAAGTACAAACTGTTCTTTTTGATGAGCTAACAGAGATTAGTAGTATAATTGTCTATCTTGTGTATGTAATCCTTTCCTTTCTTTGTTTTCTCCTTTACATCATCCCAGTTCTTTCCTTTTGAGCAGTTTATTCCCCTTTCACTTGAAACCTGAACGTTTTAAAGCAAAAGCATGAATCATGACCACAAAACATCAATATTATTTTTTTATTTTACAAATTGACACAAAATACCTTGCTTTTATATCCCTTTTATGTTCGAAGAAAAAAAATCATAAATGACACTGCAGTTTGCATTTTCATCCTAATTTTGTCTGGGGTGAAAAACCTTTTTTTTTTTTTTTTTTTTGCTGTGCCAAGGATTGAACTCACAACTTCGTGCCTGCCAAATAGGCACTCAAACCACTGAGCCAAACTCCCAGCCCTGATTCTTTGAGGCAGGGTCGTACTATGTAGCTCAGACCGGCCTTGCGCTCACGTTGTAGCCCAAGCCGGCCTCAAACTCACAACGCTCCTCCTACCTCAGCCTCCCTAGTGCTGGGATTAAAGGCGAGCGCCACCACGCCCGGCCTGGGGTGAAAAACTTTATAAAATACTATAAATACATTAGTAACAAAATTTAACTTGATCAAAATGTTCAAAGATTTCTTTTACTGATATGTGTAAAGGGTAGGTAGGAAATGGTGAGAAGAATCTTTATATAGAAGGAATTTCAAAGATTATCTAAAACACTGAGCTTTAACATGATTGATTAAATAATACTTGAGAGTAAACCATGTCTACTTTTACTCTCTACACGGTAAAAACACAAAAACCTCTATAAATGACAAGAAAATGAATACGCCATAGAGTGAATGGCAAATCAATCATAGCGTCAAAAGGACGGTTGACAGCCACTAAAATCTGGAGCAAAATTGTGTTTCATAATCATTTATATCTGATTGACCTCTCATGACTGAAACTATGACACACCCTCTATCCCAGTTGAGTTGACTGTGTTTTCATTTTTAATTTTATTTCAGCAAATCATTTTTCTTCTCATATGGAAGTGAGCGGGAGGGACCTAGCAGGGACTCTAATAAGAGGCCTGAGTTCTGAAGAGGAATTGAGTGTTTTTCTCAGCATTTCTGCTTTAACCCCAATATTTTATGTCTAATTTTTAATTGTTTTAGAATTACCAGGAAAAAATACTTTAGATTTCCCAGAACATGTTTATAAATTCTCTGTTTTTCTTTTTTTCCAGAGGAACAGCTATAATAATTTTTCTTGAGTAACTGAACTGGCTGTTCTTCTTCATATGTTCTTTGCGAACCACCCACAGAACTATTCTCTTGATGGTAATTTTCATTGTTTCATGTTTTGTATGATTTCTGCTTGTTTCCACTAGCTTAAAAATCATAGTACCTGTGAAAGAATGATAACCACTTATCCAACTGAAAATATTGGCTTATTGTTACCTGTTAACCAACACTGACCCAGAATATGGTAGAATTTGCAGAAATACTGGTGAAAGACAAGCATAAGCATGGTTTCGAGGAAAGTGGAGGACGATTTCTCTACATTATGAAAGGGCAGATTGTGCTCTGAATTACTTAGAGTTTCACTGAATGTTAGTTTTTGGATCTAAGATAATTCATTCAATTTGGAATGCAATTTCATGGGAAAGTACACAGTGCACTTCTGAGCAGGATATATGAGATCTCATAAGAGTGTTATTTGGAGTTAGATATTGGTTTTAAGATTTGACCACCATATAAAATGAAGAGAGATGACTCCTGTGTTATTAGGGATGCCCCAAACCATGAAAAGGCATCTTAATTGCTTGCCATGGGAACAAGATATTCTCGTGAGGCTTTAGAATCACTACATTTTTTTCCCTATAATAAGGTAGAGATATTTTCTTTGGTTATTAATCTTGAATCCTGGCCATTATTTATCAGAAATAGTTCTACGGGTAAACAGGAAGCATTATCCTACTTCACTTTTCAGCTGGTACATCTAGTGCCTAATGGTTCCAACCTGATAAATGGTGAATGTTAGTTTATGTCGTGAGAGAAGCTTTTACTGCTATCATATAATAAATTAACAGTGCATGGCTTTTGTGAGGGGACGATGACAAATGGATCTTAGTGATTCCGTTAGTGTAAAGTTCTCCAATGTGCTCATCTGTCTTGCAGCTATGTACTCGTAGAACGTTCTTATTACCGCCTGTAGCTTAGACTCAGTGCCTAGCATACGCCAGTCACGGCGCATTTGCTGTGGTGAGCCGTCCTCCTGCGTTGGGGCTTAAGAGCGTTGGTTTCAGACACAGCTTTAAAGAAATATTCACTCTTTCTTGAAAGTAATAAGGATTAAAATTGAGATGTGGTGGCATACTGCCTTGAGAGTTGCCTATCTATCATGGCAGAGAAACAACTGCTTTCATTCAGAATGACATAAAATGCCCACGTTACAAAATTGCAAATTCATTTCCAAGCATCTTCTCTATAATCAATATCTACCCTCATGTGAATTTTACTAGTGTACTGAATGGTGAAATGTAAAAAACATGTAGCTTTAGAAAGAGGCATGGAATCTGCTGCATTATTATTTGAATATTGAAATTTAACACTTAGCTTCCCCTTTTGTGTGCTGCTCTCAGCAGAAGCAATGGAATTTTTTATTAAGAATTTCAGTTGTTACTACTTAAAACAACTATCTTTCTTGGCACACTATAATGAATAGATAATGCAAATTAGGTAATTGCCCACCACTTAATGATAGCTGCTATGCATAACTACTACATTGTTTTTATTTTAATATCAAGTATAAATCTGTATTTCTAGCAACATTAACAACAGAAAAATCAAATTTTAAACTGCTCAGAAGTTTTCTAGATAATTTTTGCCTGGGGACTAAGTAAGAGGCATTGTCTTACTGTCCATGGAGAAATAAAATCCAATGTGAAATATCACATTAAAGTAAAGGAGGAAATTATTAAGAAATAGTTCCACAGGTGCCATAAATGGTTTAGCTGTTTTCCTGATGGAGTTTGAGTCATTTGTTTTATAGAGTTGGCAAAGCCAAATGCATACCCAGGAGAAATATCAGTGAGCCTTTATTTAATTTAAAATTACATTAAACAGGAAGCCCTGCACATTGGGATGGGCAGACAGAAAAATTATGTTGGCCAAGTGTTCTTTGTGTTTATCTTTAAAAAATCAAATACCTTGTGGGTATTTGAATGGAAACACATTTCATATCAATTTTTATGTATAATTTATGCAGTAACAGCAACCACCACTGACATTGTTCACAGAAGTAGGAAAAGCAATTGTAAAAATTTTTATGGAACTACAGAAATCTCAGAACTGCTAAAGCAATTCTAACAGTGTTAAAAGAAGCCAAAAGAACAAGGCAAGTGTCATTATACTATCTGACTTTAAATGATACTAAAAATATGCAAAATTATAGTAATCAAAGAGTATAATATTGGCATGAAAACAAACCCAAAGACCAATGGAATGGAACAGAGAGCCTGGAAGTAAACCCATATCTTTACAGCCGATTGAGTTTCAACAAAGGTGCTGATGACGTGAATTGGACAGAAAGCACTCTTACCAATAAAAGGTGCTGCAGAAATTGAATATTCACATGCAGAAGAATGATGTAAATTCCTATTTCTCACCAGTAACAAATAGGGTCAAAATGACTTATAGTGTTACATGTAAAGTTTTAATCTATAAAACTACTAAAAGAAAACATGGGAGAAACATTTCATGACATCGGGATTGACATGGATTTTGTAGATAATATCCCAAAAATGAAAGAGACAAATGGGATTACATTAAATTGAAAAGCCTCTGCATAGTAAAGGAAGAATATTCAGAGTAAAGAGACACCCTACCTAATGGGAGAAAATATTTGCAGGCCATGTAAGAGGTTAATATCCGAAATCTTTGAGAAATTAAAAAATAACAAAATAGCAAAAAACCAAATAACCCAATTTTAAAACTGGTTTACATCCTAAACAGATGTTTCTCTAAAAAAGACATACAGACTTCCAACAGATGTAGAGCTATCAACATCACTAATCATCAGGAAAGTGCAGATCAGAACCACAATGCTGTATCACCTCACTCCATGAAATCTGCAATTATAATAAAGACAAAAGATAGCAAGTGCTAGTGAGGATGTGAATAAAAATGGAAGTCTCACATATTGTTTGTAAGGATGTAAATTAGTGTAGCCGTCAGGGAAAACAATATAGAGTTTTCTTCAAAATGAAAAATACAGCCAATGCATGACGCAGCCATCCCACTGCTGGATATATATGCAAAGAACTGAAATGGAGATGTCAGAGGTACCACACACCCATGTTCAGTGCAGCACTGTTCACAGTAGCCAAGAAATGGACACAACCTGAGTGTCCATCACCTGATGAATGAATAAAGAAAATGCAGTACATAGGCACAAGGCAATACTATTCAGCCATTAAAAAAAATATTGAAATCTTGTCATTTATGACAACATGAATAGAATTGTAGATTGAGGCGGCTTTGGCCTCACAGTAGGTAGGACCGACGCGTGGATGACGC
>RJWM01015895.1:0-46767 GCA_004363535.1 Dasyprocta punctata | reverse complement strand
TGTGGAAGATTCCAGAACATTCAAGAGTAGCATTCACCAGAACTAACTGCCATCTTTCCCAGGGCCATGTCATAAACATCACTGTAGACACCCTGGTACTGGGGTCCCCGTGAATTCTGTGGCCATATGGTGGGCATGTAACACAGGGGATTATGTGAAAACTATTTTGGCTCGCACCAGTCACCTCAAAAGATTTTGCTCATGTTATAGTATGATCTTTGAATATCCTAAATTCAAGTGATTAGAAAATTACTCTAGTGTTCCCAATATCAGAGATCCTTCCAACCTTCAGGCTTTCTTGACTGTTACGGTTTACATCTGAAGCCCCACCCCGCCACCCCATGTCGCATATACTCATAGGTGGGGCTTTTGGGAGATGATTGGATCATGGGGGTTTGGTATTTGTCAGTGGACTAATCCACTGAAAGGAGTTGGGGCATGGCCTGGAAGGGTGGATCTCCCTCCCTCTCTCCTTTGATTACTCTCTGCTTTCCACTGCCAAGTAGAGTTGCCAGACTTCCCTGCCCTGCTGCCCTGCCTTGGAGCCAGCTGACTATCGACTGAAACCTCCACGAACTGTGAGCCAAAGTAAACCTCACCTCTTCGCAGCTGTGGGTGTTGAGCCTTGTGCCTTGGCAATGAGAAAGTAACTAAGATATGGCTTATCTGTAAGATCAAGCTAGGTTTACTCATTCTCTGTTTATAATTTTAGTCATGCTGGGCATGGTGGCTCATGCCTGTAATCCCAGCACTCAGAAGGCTGAGGTAGGAGGATGACTACAAGTTCAATGCCAGTCTGAACTACACAGCAAGGCCCTGTCTCAACTGCCCCCTGCCCCAGGGAAAAATACTTTAGTCACTTTCAGCCAAAATAAAGCACTGGAAGCAGCGGTCGTTTCCCATGCTCTAATACAGAGTAGCAAAGCATGTTAGAAAATAGGTCATTTGCTGCCTTATTTGCAAGTTTACTTGAAGAGATTATTAGGTACATAGAGAAATATAACTGACAATATGTGTTACACTGTAACAATCAGCTGTCTGGTATTTGATCATTCATATACACAAAATACAATACACACTTGCCATCATGTTAGACTTCCAGGAATCTTATACCTAGAGTTAATATAGGCACAAAACAAACTCAGTATCATATGCTGTGTCATGTGTGGGCAGACGAGAGCTAAAAGATCTAGGCTCCTGATCCAGCCCTATCACTTAGTACTTCTGTGATCTTGGTCATGCCACTTAACCTCTCTGAACCTTGGCTTCCTTGCTTTAAAAATGGCATTATTATCTCTTTCTTTCAGTCAGTTTTTGTGAATTTTTATTTGTTATCTGTTCATACAATATCTCATTCTACAGAGATTTGAGATAATATGCATATAAAAATATTTTTTCCAGAGCTTTGTGGATTTTTACAAACATTAGCCGCCAGCTATCACCAGTGGGGCTATTTCTGGAGAAGTCTGTCCTTTAGCATGAAAGTGTTTTTAGGCAGATATTTTAGAGACTTGCATTTACTAGTTTCAAATAAAGCAATTATTTATCCATTTCTAACATAGACTGGTTGTTGGTACCAATTTTAAAAAAGGCCTTTAAGAAGACTGTCCAAGACCTTTTTGACTGAGGACGATTTGCAACTAATAAAAGTATCAGGCTCATTCACTTAATGCTTGTTAATATAAAGACAAAAATCTCCTAAGGATTAATTGACTTTTCAGTAAACGTAAGTCGTGTTAATCATAACAAACATGGATAGACATTTAAGACAAAGCAGAACTCAGGTATAAGTCACTTTTATTCAATTTAAAAACGATGCTTTTGTTGCAATTAGGATTGGTAGATACCTCACAATAACAGAGAAGCTTTGAAACACCAGCAGTCTGCTGTTTCCTTCCTCTAATTCCCTTTGTTATCCTGTGCTATTTGCCTTAATCTTGGGTTGCTAACCATGCTTATCTGCCCTGTGTATCTAAAGCCTCCAGAAAGATTGGTCTAGCATGGCCTAATAGCTTTTATCAGCTCACCCAGTGACTCTTGCATTTTGATGCTTGAAAGCCAGGAGTTAATCACATGAAGCCAGGCTCTTCTGAGCTCTTTCCTTTTTGAGTGATACTGTTTATATTTATGGCTGCTCCACCCCTTTCACTTTTTCAGTAAAGTGTACCCTAAGGACAGAAGATAGTGACTCTTTTGCTGTACTTTCTCTGATTTCATGGTTTCATTTTATCTAACTCAAGAGAATCACTAGGTGTGTTGTACAGTGAAAGAGGATAAATCCCTCTCCCTCCTTCTCTCTCTCTCTCTCTCTCTCTCTCTCTCTCTCTGGTCTCATGTTTTAAACTTCCATGATTTCTCTTCCCAATATCTATATAGAACACTTGACTGAAAATGACATTGTTAATAATTTATTTCAGTTTATTTGATAAACATGCATATTTTCTTCCTTTTTGTATGAAAATATGTCAAGGAAATTTATTACGTGAAGCTCTATTTTATTTTATATATTCAGTAATAATATAAACATTTCTCAAATAGTGAAACTATTTGAAAATGCATTTACCTACTGTCATAGTTGATGTTATACAGAAGATGATAAGTGTCATAGAATAAGTTTTTTTGCCCTTTACAATAGATTAAGCTGTATTTTCAGTGAATCTATGAGAAATATAGTTGGTTATACCTTGCCAATAAACTTTATATTCAATTACTATGATTGCCTTGAAAAGTATTAAGGTTCAGGAACTCAAAGACATGACAGAAAGCAAATACACTTTATTTTTAAAAAGATATTTATTTATTTATTTATTTTGAGAGAGGGTCCTGCTGTGTAGTTCAGTCTGGCCTTGAATTCATGGCCTTCCTCCTGCCTCAGCCTACTGAGTGGTGGGATTCCATACGTACACCACCTTGCCTGGTTGCAAATACACTTTAGTGGCTGAAATGCCATAGTTTCATGGCATTTTAAGGTAGGGGCTGACAAGGAACTGAATTCTGGGTTTCCACTTACTGGTTGTATATTCTTGAAGCTCTCAAAGATTCCGTATCCTATTAAATAAAATGATCCTAATATTCCTAACTCATAGACATTTTTCCAGGATAAAATGAGGCAAATATGTAAAATGGCTAAAAAATACCAAGCATCAAGCAGCCCAATGGCAGCAACTGCAGATGCTATCTTCGTTAATAGAAAACTGAGCAAGAAGAGTTACTAATCTAGAAGACTGGATTTTCCGGGACGCATTCTGCTAAGTCAGTTTAGAAAACCACCCTCCCGCTGAGCATCATGTCTAGGCAGGAAACAGGGAGGGAGGCTGACTTGGGTGAACTGGGATGGGAGGTTGAATTCTATGCTGGTAGGGTCACAGCTCCAAATTTCAGAGTATGGTTCCAAATATCAAGTAAGAAGGCTTACTTCTCTGTTATTTTGCAGCAGCGAGTGCTATGCCAGTACTCCCTGTCCTGGACAGGCTCGATTACTTTTCTGCATTTAAGAATGTCAGTTTATTTTTTAATTATTGGAACCTTTACATATTTTAATTATATGCTTGCAAGAAATAGGAAGACTTCCTCTCCTGCTCTTCCTCTGTCTCTCTTCTTTATAGAATATATTAACTCCCATTTAGGGCTATTGTTGAAACTGGAAGGATTCAAGCTTAAAATAATACAGTGAGTGGTTGAAAAGTGGCGTGTATGCCCTCATGCTCGCCTATGCTTGTGCATTTACATTTAGCCTTGCTTTCAAAGAAACAGGATTCCTCTTGAATTGCTTATGCCATTTGCCTCCCTGTATTTCATTGGCCTAGTCATTTTCTTTGCTTAACTTTGGCATTTATCAATCACAACTAGCAAGACGTATTGTGATGTTAACAGAAAGTTCTCCAGGACCCTCTTTGCACTGGGGAGGGGAAAACTATGATTTTCGTGTTGGGATGCCAGGATGTAGAGCTCAAGGCTGAAGGCTTTGCGGGTGGGGGAAGCATCAGGCTGCAAACAGCATAATGCATGGCAGTTGCTGACTGGCTGGGTTTGCCTGTTCTCAAGAGGAAACGCTGCTCTTCCACATCATGAGCCGGCACTGGTGTGCAAAACACATCCAGCTTGGATATCACATCGAGGTGGGCTGTTATCTTTTCCTCCCCGGGTTCTGAACTACATTTTCATCTTGGAAGAAATTATATTGAGGTCTTCATAAGTGGCACCCAGCAGGCGGAAGGCTTCACGAAGCCTGATAAGCGCTAGGGCTAAAAAAAAAAAACGATCAGGCTTTGTGCCTGGAGTTGAAGGTTTAAGTTGCTTGAACCGGAAAGAGTCTGAAGAGGCGATTATGTTAAGCAAGTAATGTGTATCGGTAACACGGAATCAAATTATTAGGGTCAGTAACTTCCTGGCTTTCCCAGTGCATTAAATGAAGACGTAATACTGCATTTGTGCTGTGTATCTTTTGATGCCACCCAGTGTCAGCACTGTCTGGTCGTTCGTACTTCACAGCATGTCACCTCTAATTTCATGGGATTACTTGCACCACTGCTTTATTAGATACTCATGCTCTTCAGCTTCCTTTGAACTCATAGCAGGGCAATGCAAAGTCATTTCTGTGAATACTTCTGGGCTTTTTGTGTTACATAGAAAATTATTACTGCTATCATTTAGAAAAGTAGATATGTCCTGCTGTCATGTTTCCAAAAGTCTGCACTTACTTGGTGACAGGAGAAGCCACTGAAAGTGAAAACACTGAATACAAAGATGTTTTTGAAGACTTATTTTATTTTGTACATGTTTGCAGACGTAATTATTACATTTCTCTAGGGAATGTTATGTACCGCATCTCAATTCTTTTACTCACCCAGTTACCTTTCCCTACCTCCTCTATCCCTCCATCTTTTGGTTTCCTTCCTTTTCAAAAGATTTATCTCCATATTTCCTTGTACTTTACTTTTATTTTGATCTTTATGTATATTTTGAGTTTCTTGTGTAAGAGAAACAGTACACTATCTAACCTTCATCTCATTTATCTCACTGAAAATTATGCTCTCAAGATGCATCCATTTTCCTACAGATAACTCAAGTTTATCCTCCTTTATGGCAGAATAGTACTCTGTTGTGCATAAATGCCACATTTTTCATTTGTCTATTGATGGACATAGAGGCCACTTCCAAGATTTTGCTATTATGAACTGTGCTGCTGTAAGTGTGGGAATGCATGCATCCCTGTAATATGGTGTCTTTAACTCTTTTAGGGAGATACCTAGGATGAGATTGGGTTGAATTGAATTTCTAGTTTTAGTTTTCTGAGACATCTCCATATTGATTTTCATAGTGGCTGTATTAGTTTACTTTACCGCCAATGATGTAGAAGGGTTTCTTTTCCCAGCAACCTCTCTAGCACTTGCTATTAATTTGATTTCTTGATAGCAGCTGTTCTTTCTGGAGTAAGGTGAAATCGCAGTGTCATTTTAATTTGCATTTATCTAGTGACAAGAAATGTTGAATATATATTCAGGTATTTATTGGCCATTTATGTTTCATCTTTTGAGAACTGTCTATTCATTTCAGTTGGTCATCTTATTGATTTTTTTGAGATCTTTATATATTCTAATTATTTTGATTTAAAAAAACTTTTTCAAATTCTATAGATTGTCTTTACACTCTCTTAGTTGTTTCCTTTGCTGTGAAGGATTTTTATTAATTTGATATGATCCTATTTATTGATTTTTGGTTCCATTTCTTGTATAATTAGGATTCTGTTCAGAAAATTCTTGCCTATGCTTATGTCTTCAAGAGTTACTTATTTTTTTCTTCCAGCAAATTAAATGTTTCTGTTTTAATATTTAGCTCTTTAATTTATTTTCATTTAAATTCAGTATGTGGTGAGAGCTATGACTCTAATTTCAGTCTCCTGCATGTGGACAACTAGTTTCCCCAGCACCATTTGTTAAAGAGACTAAAGAGACTATCTTCCCTCCAGTGCATTTGACCCCTTTGTCAAAGATCAGATGGCCAAATGTTCCTGGAGTTGTTTCTGTATCCTCTATTCTGTTATTGAGGACTTATTTTAGAAAGGTGTCAAGGCAGTGAATTAGTATTAGAAAAGTATGTAATTTACAGTGGTTTTCAAAGTGCAGTTCCTTAGGCCAGCTGTCTCAGACTCACTTAGGAGCTTGTGAGAAATGTTAAACCTAGGGAATCAGAAACTAGCGTGGGGCTGTGTTTTAACGAGTCTTCCAGGTGATTTCGACACATGCTCTAGTTTGCCCTGCTCTAGCATTTGTGGAGCTCATGTTCTGGGGATACAGCAGTAGACAAAACAGGTGAAATAGATGCCCTTGTGGACCTTATTAAATTACAAAAGAAGATGTGGTAGTTTGTTGTGATGAAATGTTTATTGCTACCCTAGCAGACCCTGTAATTATAGATACCATTATATTTTTCATTCCAATGAGCCTGCTATCCTCTTTGGTATCAGAAGATAACTAACAACAGACAACTAATAGGTGACTCTTTCTTGCATTTCAGAACGGTGCCCCTTGCAATATGTATATCCATGGTCATTGTCACCGTTTGCTATGTGCTAACGAATGTGGCCTACTTTACAACCATTAGCGCCGAGGAGCTGTTGCTTTCAAATGCAGTGGCAGTGGTAAGTCCGAGTTGAAAAGCTGCCAATTTGAATTTAGGTTAATGAGTTGATGCAATTTTATAGTAGTTCCCTCCAGGAGAAAGTGTTTTGGAATTCGGTTATCTTTTATTGACCTGAATGATAATGACTATTTGAAAAAGTTAGAGCACACCTTAGCATATTCCATTTAACGAGTACAGGTGAAGTCCTCAACAATTTCTCTTTACTCTTGTTTTCTTGTAAAAACATTTGCACATATACCTCCTTGAAAATATGTCGAAGACTTAAGTTAAAGGTGGTATTCTTTAACATGTTTTTTAAGGACTGGTAGGCCGAATCTAAATAAATGTTTTTTAAATATATATACAAATTGCAATTCATTCTGCACTCTTTCCTGTTTTTAAACCTTCCAATTGCTGGCTTAAAATCCTTTGCTGAAAGTGTCAGTTAAGAATTTTCAGGTGAATCATGAGTATTTATTTTTTTCTACTATATCCTTTGACTACTAGTCTCAGGATAATAGTAAATCTGGGAAATTCTGGATAATTAAATGTTAAACAGATGTTGTTGCTGTAGTACATCTCAGAATATTAAAGATGCTAGTGTGCACTTGAACTCTCTGAGAAGTGGTTACACATAATCTCACAACATTTTCCTAAATTTGACACCAGGACTGTCTTTGTCCCCAAAGATCATATCATAGGACTGTTATTCTGTGACAAATACTTTTATTTTGCATAAAATTTTAGCTTGTAAGAGAACATGCACTCATGACCCCTTCACGATGAAAGGGGAAAAATTAATATCCCATCTTTGAATGTCAGGTCCTTTTAAAATAGTCTGTATTACCTCAGATAGCAGTGCCCACTGGGAATAAATTATCTCATGTTGGGTGAACCCATGTATGAGTTCACAATATTAAAAAGCCTTTGTCCACCACCACACATTGTATCACAAAATCAAATGTACAAAGTTTATTGACGTCGGGTCAGTTGTCTCATCTTTCTAGACAAAGGGCAGCACTTATTTTTTGGGGCTTAATGTTGTCCATTAATTGCACAGTACCAGCTGCATCAAGGACAAGTAAAGAGTCCCACATAAGTTTTTTTGAGACAGTAACTCCTTCATGGAAATTTACACTGTTACTTATAAAAGGAGAGTTCAGAATTTTGTTTATCTTATATATTTTCCCTGACTTTCTGGATTTGTGTTCGTGTCTTCGCCTTTTTATAGGAAAGCACAAAGGAAGTCGTAGCTACCTGAAAATGAGAAAGTGACTCCATAAACAGAAGCTCAGCTTGTGTGATTCTTCCGGGGAAAAGAGTTCTCAGAGCTATTCATGTATACATTAGAATGCGATCGAATCATCCATTGTTTTATTTATCCCCTAGTGTGGGATTTGTATAAGAAACAAATGTCTGTAATACCTCTCAATGTATATCTATACCTCACTATAAAATATGGCTTTCCACACTCAAGGGAAAGTATTGTGCAGAAGGATTTCTCTCTTCAAAAGTAGAATGTCTGAATTGAGCTCTTTATACTTATCAGAGTCTAAGATGATGTATCATGGTTGATAAAGATTCAGCAAATGGATCATTGCTCTTGAAGGTGGAGAGAAGGTGCTTGTTTAGACCTTTGGCCATAGTTTTGCAACAAGAAATGTCATGGTACCTGCTTCTGATTATTGTCTGTGGAGTTAGTCTGACCCTAACCAAACAGAAAGGTTATAAAACACACATGTATCACTGGGCTAATAGAAAGTCATAGAGCACGTTTGACCTAAATTGTTTCATTTTATTCTTTCTGGAAAAGCATTAATTTGCTTCCTTCATTCTTTCACTAGACATTTTCTGAGCGGCTACTGGGAAATTTCTCATTAGCAGTTCCGATCTTTGTTGCCCTCTCCTGCTTTGGCTCCATGAATGGTGGTGTGTTTGCTGTCTCCAGGTGAGTGAGTTCATGTATTTCCAGAAACACATTTCTGTATTTGAGATTGGATGTGATAAGGATAACTTTTTAAAGTGAAAGCAATAGTGCCTCCAAACCTGGTGTTTTTAAAGGGACAGGCACGTTCATACTTGATGTGAGTATCAACAGCATGTTTTCTCTGCCCATTAGAGGGCGCTGCTTGTCCGTGCAGAGCACACGCTGAAGACATGTACCAGGCATTTTTTATAGTATGCCTATAGAGCCTAACAACGACGTTTTATTTCTGGTGATAAAATCTTTTGTTTTTCTAAAAGTTCCATGGGGGAAAAACAGAATAGTAAAGTAAGAGACACCAGAAATCACTGTCCCACCCTCTGTATTCCTTTTTTGTGTGTGATGCAGAAATCCTTTCAGTTTCAACATGATAAAATTAAAACCTGATCAGATAGCTCGAAATGCTGCCTGTGTGCATGTGTGTGTGTATGTGTGTGTTGACTGGGTTGTACTGAAGACACACATGCAAGACACACACATGCTAGGACTCGAGAACTAAATTCTCATTCAGCTGTTTACGTGGTGAGGAGAGTCATGCTGAGTCTCCTGCTGCTCTGCTGCTCCTCTGAGAATAATGTAAGATGTTGGCAGATTTTATAAATCTTGAATGCAGAGTTCATAGGCTATTCTCTATCTTATCTGAAAAGTGCAGCCTGAGTAATGAGCTAAGACATGCCAAACCGTTTGGTATGAGAAAGACGGGAGTGTTCGTGGGATTTCTGGATTTTCCCTGTGCAATGATCAATCATACAGTCAACTCCACCCACATTTCTCTCCCATCAGGTTATTCTATGTTGCGTCTCGAGAGGGTCACCTTCCCGAAATCCTCTCCATGATTCATGTCCGCAAGCACACTCCTCTACCAGCTGTTATTGTTTTGGTAATGCATATTAACAAGTTTATCTAGATAAAACCTCAAATAAAAAGCTAGCAAAGAGAAATTCAAACAGACTTTAGACGGTGCTTTACTTTCTGCCTGGCTCTAGGTGTGTTGTGGTGGAGTTTGGGAGGCAGGAAATTTCCCATTGCTTCCCTTTACTTGGCTTTTCTGATGGATTTTCGATGCTTTAGGGCATGAACCACATCACTTCTCTTTTACCTTTGCAGAAATTCGTGAGGTCTAAGGAAAATAATTAGTGTGGCTCCTTTTATTGACAGAGAATCTCAAAGGAAAGGATATAGAGTTTAAAAGTCCTAAGTACTTACAGAAGATATAGCTAAAATCCACTGTCCAAGAGAAAAAAGTACCTATGTGTCTCATCATGAATCTCCTATAATGAAATGCACACAAAGAATTGATGAAAGAAATTGATGAAATCCTAGACAGCACAGTGATACTTTGTACAGGAAAGAAAGAAAAGCACCAACACTTACATTTAAGTTGTAGAATTCTCAATGCAGAGCAAAGTGTTTATGAAATGTGGGATACAAAAGACTATAAAGGTGGAAATGTCCTCAGATAGCCATTGGGGATGTCATAGTCATTTTTACCTACAATTTTCTACCATTTTTCTCAACTGGAATCTGCTGTCAGAGGTACCATAGAATACATTGAATGCCACTTCCCCCTCCCCGTACATTTAATTTATTTCAGAATGTTTCCTTGAAATTTCTTCCTAAAGTACTGCATACTCTCTGTGAGGAGTCTGGAAGTTAACGTCACTTGTGGGAACAGAATGTATTATTCCGTGAAGAGGGCTTTCATTTTAAGCGCTTGCTATCAGTCATACTGTCCTTGCCCTGTGTAGCTGTGGAGCCTTGCTCTGCTGTTCTCAGCGCTTCGTTCTTTCCCGAGGTCTTGAGGATCACACATGGCAAGCACACGGGGACAGTAAATGTGGAGCAAGAAAAGGTCAACGTTTTGCATTCAAGAGCCAGCAGCTTCACCTAGAAAGTGGCTGTGTTCACGTGTGTGGATAGCCAAGGGCTCGCTGTTGGGAAACACACGCAGAGTTTTTCTCCTGAGTTTTCCAATTAGGCTCATACTTTATGTTTATTATTGGTTATTTCCTAATCATCTTAGTCTTTGGGTCTTTGTATTCTGAATGGTTGAATATCTTGCCTTTTGCCCTTTGAAAACACATTCTCTTCTCTGAAATGTGAAAGGAACTAAAAACAAAACATCCATTTAAAATTCTGGTCTAATAAAGGATAATGATAGTGGCACCAGTGTAAAGGGATTCTAAGAGCAGAATGTAGGAAAGAAGCTAGTGAATCTGGGTTTTGATCATGATAATAGTTTATCAGGACAAGTAATCATTTGAAGAAGATAACAATAATAATTATAATGTGCAGTGATGTTATTGTTTGTTATCATCTATGTTCCTGTTTAAATTCACCAAACTTGTTTTTTCTCCTTTTCCCCCCAGCACCCTTTGACAATGATAATGCTCTTCTCTGGAGACCTCTATAGTCTTTTGAATTTCCTCAGTTTTGCCAGGTGGTTTTTTATTGGGCTGGCAGTTGCTGGGCTGATTTATCTTCGATACAAACGCCCAGATATGCATCGTCCTTTCAAGGTAACCTCAGCAATCTTGATGGGTTTACATAAATCTTTCTCCTAATACCCAGGCCTCCCTTTGTCATAACTTGATGACGGGGCGGTTGGTGGGGGCAGTGTCCTGTGGAATGAAATGTTTAACTCTTGCATGTAGTGCCTTCGTAAGAGTTTATTTTAAGTTGGAAAAAAAATCATTTGTACATTTGTTAAATGTGATATACTAGACTTTGTATGCCTCATTTTCAAAAAGAAGTATGTTTGTTTGTATGTTTGTTATGTTGATTCTTCACGAATGGGTCCCACGACCTGAGCTATTCAAAGGATGAGTTACTTCTATCTTCATGCTCAGCAGTCATGAATAGGCTGTGCTGAGAAAAAGTGAGGCAGATGCTTTATTAATTAAAACACTGAAAAGGATGCTGCTTTATGAAATAGACGTTTTAAGCACTTACACGTTGTCGGTTGGTCCATTGCTGTTTATCTACGTTACGTGTCCTAAAGAAATGGAAATGTAAAAAAAAAAAATAGGGTAAGAGAAGATCTATGAATTTATCACTTAATAGAATATCCACTACCTATAATTAGTGTTTTCTTTAGAAAGCCCTTTCATTTTCTTCAGTCTTGAACGCTCATGGATTGATTTGACCTCACTACTTATTTGCTTTTAAGAAATAGTACAGATAATGTTGTCAGTCATGTTGTCAGAATTTGTTTCTAATTATATTCATTGCCTAATGCTGGCAGCATCTTTATTAGTGGTTGAATAGGAGTTGGCCTGTTTTATTCCTGTCAGTTCTTATTGTGAATCTCAACAGAAAATCAATATGCACTGAAAGGCCTGAACATGTAACAAGCTACTAGTGCTCTTGATGCCACCTAAAAGTGGATTCTGATCATAATTATCAAAGAGCCAATCTTTTAAAATAAAAAACATAAATCATAATGGCACTTAACTAGCAAAATTCAAGTAGATCATCTCTAATGAAACACACCTTTTTTAAGTTTCAGACTTTGTCCGTGTAAAGACTTAAATCAAGTTAAAGCAAAATATATCTAGAGAATTGTGCTGAATACATTCTGTGTACCCCACATGGGAGATTTTGCTATGAGGTGGCTTGGTGCCTGTTACAGGGCTGATGTGTATGTGTCACTAAAGCATATTGCATGACATACATGCCCATCTTGAACCCGGCTCCTAAATCCTGAACTCTGTCTGAATTGAATGCTTTTGGTGCTGTGTTCCAGGTGCCTCTCTTCATCCCTGCGTTGTTTTCCTTCACGTGTTTCTTCATGGTGGCCCTTTCCCTTTATTCTGACCCGTTCAGTACTGGCATTGGCTTTGTCATCACCCTGACTGGGGTCCCTGCATACTATCTCTTTGTTATTTGGGACAAGAAACCCAGCTGGTTTAGAAGAATGTCAGGTAAGACTTTCAAGAATCTTCTGAGAAACTGTGTTGCAGAAAAACCATTTATATACATCTTTGTCTCTGTCTCTATCTTGAGAGACAGAAGTATAGATATCTAGGTCATACAGATGTAAAGTATAGATATAGATATATAGAGATAGAGATAGATGTATAGATATATATATATACATATAGAACTAGAACTAGATATAGATATAGATATAGATATAGATATAGATATAGATTTTGTCTTTTTGAGCCAGGGTCTTGCTATGAAGTTCAGGCTGGCCTTGAACTCACTTTGTAGCCCAGGCTGGCCTCGAACTGGCAGCAATCCTTCTGCCTCAGATTCCCAAGTGCTGGGACTAAAGGTGTGTGCCACCATGCCTGGTGTGTATATGTGTAACATGCATGTCTCACAGTTAAAGAATATAAATTGCACAATTGCTTCCTGGAATCCATCACTGCATTTTAATTAGGACTGAGAGGAGAAAAAGCAGAAAGGACATTGAGGATACAGCCATTGAATCCTTTCAGGATATGCTTAATTTGGTCTGCTTTAATCACTTCTTAAAAGAAAAGCTTTTTAGATAGAATTCTATCAGAAATTCTGTATGTGACCCAATTGCTTTTTTGAATCCTTTAGTAACCTAATTATTTTTCTAGATTGAATGCTGTTTTGTGTTTTTATATCATAACATATAACTTGATGAGTGATGTGAGATTTGTTGGGGAGTTCTACAGAAGCCTACAAGGTCTTCAGTGTCACAATTATAAGCACTGCCTTGTTAGAAATGGGGTCAAAATAACAGCAAAAGCAACAAAGAATAAGAACTCCCTTTTATGGTGTTGTTTCTATGTGTTTGTACATGTGTGACCTTGTTTAGTCACTGTGACAGTCCTCTGAGCTAGGTAAAACACCCTATTTCATAGGTTTGAGTCAGCATGGGAGCATGCATATCACTTTTCCCAGATTGTACAGATATAAAGTAGGAGATCAGGAATTCAAACTCAAGCAGTTTCATATTTCAGAACAGTCACCCTGGGGGCTGGGAGGATGGATTAGAGAGGGTCGAGGCTGAAGATAGAGAACTGAATTTGGTGGTCTCCCTGGCACTACCAGTGAAGCGTGGCAGAGAATCTGAACACAGGCTATGGCTGCAGGCTATGAGAGAAAGGGCACGGTACTGAGAGGAACACCCAGTAGAACTTGGTGACCGGCTAAGGTGAGGAGGAGAAAGGCAGTAGATGAATAAGTAGGAAGGGTGGTGAGCACCTGTCTGTGTGTCAGTGGCTCTCCCAAACCCTTCCCTGTGTCGCCATCTGAGTTCTCAACAAGACCCTTGAGTCCAGAGAGGACGCCATGGCCCAGGGAGATGGGGATTTATTTTTGATTGTACCCATTTTTAATCATGGGGCTAGGACTTGAACCCATGCTTGCTGGGCTTCAAAGTCCATGCTCTTAGTTGGATGCTTGGTGTTAGAGAAAGTTAGGGGGAGAACAAAATATAGACAGAGGGGAACCTGTGTCCTCTGTCTTTTTCTTAAATTTGGTGAACTTAGAATCCAACTTCCCTTTGGTTTTGTAGTTACTTGTTTTAATGTACTTAGTTTATTATCATTCATTATTTAAATCCCAGTTAAAAGTCCAGGGAGATTTCTGGTACAATTATTCATCAGTAGTAGGAGTGCTTAAGGAAAAACAAAAAAGAAAACCTGGGTATTCCCAGGAAAAGTGAGAGGCAGTCAAACAGATCAGTACTCAGCCCCGTGAGATATAGACTTTGAGTCTTTAATATGTTACATAAACTCATTTGGAAGTCAATCACTTAAAACAAAGCATGGCTACTATTTTTTTTATTAGTTTTTAAATGGAATTTGATATCTTTAGACCACTATTTCTATCTTGGATTTTATAATCTAGCTTGCCACACTATTCCCCAAAGCAACATCACTGTGCAAGTTAGGTGTTTTTCAAGGCTAGCATAGGTACCCTGACTGATTTAAATGAGTGTTTAATCTCTGTTTCTTTTTAAACTGTATTAGTTTTCTGTAGAATATTTTTAGGTCAGATTTCTCTGTTGTAGATACTCAGTATGCAGCCTATTTTGAACCGAAGTGGGGGAATCTTGTCAAACATTTACCATTAAGATCGCTTGACTTATTATTAACAATTAGGATAGATTGATGCTCATCAGTGTAAGATCCATGTCTAAGACAGTGAAAATGCCTGGGCACCATGCAAAACTAAGAACATTTAGGAAGAAAGAGCTCTATCCCTTCAGTGGAAGGAGAAGCTAGAGAAGAATATGAAAGAGCAAATTCCTTATCCAATCCCACTCTGTAGGCACTGTGCCCTTGTTTGTAGTCAGCCAGCTCTTGAGTTCTTTCCTCTGTTGACAAGTGTGTATTCTACGCCAACTCTTTGTCACTTATATAGCAACATACAGTCTTCACACTTGATCGTTCTTTGCTGATTCTTTGTCATCTTTCTATGCTTATGTAATTTGTGAGGTTGTTTGTTTTTATTTTGCTATTTTTCTGTCTCTAATGATGTTTTGAACATCTTCAAGGCCTCTGAATTTAGTGTTTGCCATTTGTGAAACTTGTAGCAATGGAGTAGTCCCAGAATGGTTATTTGGTGCTCAAAAATGCCATTAAGTCTTACCAGGGATCATGGCCATCCTGCCTTTAAACTGTGATTATTGTAGCTCTTTATCTTTATAGTTGCCTTGAAAAGAGTAGCAAAAAACAACAATCCTCTGTAATTTTGTTTGATTTCCCTCTTAGGCAGCATTCTTGTAGTAAAATAAAGGAAATTCATAATATCTATTGCTTGCGATAGCAAGTATTTTCTTAGCCTCCGGCCAAAACAAAACACACAGATACAAAACAATGGAGTCCTAAACTGCTACCGGATTCTTTCTCAAAGATGTTCATTTTGTTAGAGAGAAACTGCAGTGAACTTAGAGACTGAGAGATCCTTTGCTTGGAGCAGTGTGTTCAGTGATTTAATATCATGTTGTTTTGTTTGGCAAAATTCTTTAGCTTTTCTGCTATCATTTTTGTTTTTCTCTAATATATGTGAGTCGATTAGCCTTGGGAGGAGAAAGAGTTCATCAAAGTACATCTTACCTGGCTATTTCCATGAAGAATAGTAGGCAACCAAAAAACACTCAGAAACCAGTGAAAGGATGCTAGTTACAGACAGCCAGGGATATTCAGAACCCAAGCAGCTGAGATTTTCAGAGATTTGATGAATATATTTGGCCACAGGATGCCAGTATTGAACCACTTTTTGTGTGAGAGCATCTCCAGGGTGGGAAGAAAATGTGTTCTTAAGGGGATAGTCAGATAAATAGAAAGCTTTTTCGTTCCATCTGGAGCAGAGTGGTTAATTCTTCTGGTTGGCTGTTGATGTTATTTACTTATTTATAGACACACGAGCTTCTCACGCAAAGAAAAAGGGGCAGATACCCCACTGACATGCATGAATCCACAGAGATTGTAAGACCTGGCCAGGGACTGCATCATGGTTTCACCTGGCTGCCTCTATTTATCAGCTGAACCATGTCACCACTGAGAGTGTGTGGGTGACTACAAGTTGGCCACTCTTGCATGGGGAGAGGTATGGAGGACAGCCTTATTTGTCCAAAGTTATTGACAATAAAAAAACATTCTGGACAACACCAACAAAAGGACATCTTCATGGACAGGGACTTTGCAACTCCAGAGTCCTCAACACGTTAGCTGCCCACATTGTGTCAAGACAGCTTCATTTCTGACATGTCACTGGAAGCTGATTAATGCATTTGCAGACTTTCCACGAAGGCTGAAGTGCAACCTTTGAAGTTAACTAAGTTTGCCTACATTCTTAGAGAGCCCAAATGATCCTCACTGTAGTGATAAAAGATCATATGAAAAGATTCAGAAGTTTTTAAAAACACTATTATTCTTTTTTTTAACACTAGTATTCTTTTTTTTTAATTTAAGAGAAAAAAAGACCCAGAAAAGAAAAACAAAAAACAAAAGAGAGAAACAAATAGCAACAACAAACCCAATACAATAACAGTATAGGTTTACAAAACAAGATGATAGGAATTTGACAATGGTTGTAATATTGCATATTGTTACCTTCAAAAGGGTTGCTTAGATTAACAGATGTAGACATGTAAAATTGATCTAATCATATGAGTATTAACTGTTCTTTTCCATTAACTAATATAATTAGTAGTATAGTCATTTTAGTGATCATATGTATATATACATATGCAAATTTGTGTCTTTTTCCTTTTCCTTTCCTTTTTTCCTCCTTTCCCCTATCCCAATTACTTTTCGTCTTTAGCAGTTTTGTACCCTTACACAGTATTTACTATAGATTTTGGATCATATATACTTTTTTGGTTTCTTACACTAGGGAGACAATACAGTATTTACACATGCAGCACTATTATTCTTAACTTCCTGGTCATGTTGGCCTTGTGCTAATTCAAAGACTTAATTTTGGCTGTAGCTCCCATACTGGTACCAGGTGTGGTTCAGTAAATCAGATTTTGCCAAGTTGGTTGTGTTTCAAAGTATTTCAGGGAAAACAATTGAACATGAAAGGTAAAGCTAAAAATACTACAACTGCTATTGGGCCTTGCAGATGGTAGTTACTGAAAGCTCCAAATGTAGACTCCTTGACTCTCCTTAAAGAAGTGGTAACATGGAATTGGTTATCCCAAACCTACAGTCCTTATTGTGAGTGTGCACGCGAACACGGCACTGAAGAGCCACGTATACTGCAGCTTTGCTGGGCAAACAGGAAGCTTCCCTAGAGGCTTAGTTGGCTCTGTTGGGCATCCCTGTCTGACCCCACTGTTACAAGAAAACCAAGGAAGAAAAACTGTTGGACTCCAGGAGGTACCTCAAGGCCAAAATCAATCACTCTGCATCATACTCCTTTATGATGATAATTATTCCACTTTTGAGATCCCAAGAGACAGCATGGAAAGAGGCAGGGGTGAATGGACAGAAATGATTGAAAGTGGAGGATGTGCAGGAAGAAAAAAGATTCTTTGGCCTTCTATGTACTGCTGTGCTGGATAGAGAATCCAAATTCTATTTTCAAGGAAACAGAAAGACCCACATTATTAGACAGGTTGGGTCCTGCTCCCTGTTTGTCTGGGACAGAAGCAGTGTTCTGACATGGGAAGCAAGATGTCTATGAAGCAAAGGGCTGGGGTCCCGGAATATAGGCTACCTCTTTTGGAAAAGATTTGATGTTGGTGTGGAGGAGCGTAAGTTGAGTAAGAAAGGCAGCTGTGCAGGAATTAATTCAGGAGCCTACGGCAGGACTTCTCCAGGGAGGAAGGGCTGACTCAGAGGATAGCTCCTTAACACTGCTGCTTTTTGCCCATTGTGAATGCCTAAGAAATCTTGTTTTCTTAAAAACCTACTATCAGAGAGCCTTAGTCCCTTGTCTGCCTACAAAAAAACCACATCTCTGTTACTATTTATGAATATTTACTTTTCTCATGGAAGTCTATTTTTGGAGGATAAATTTACCATTTCTCTTTGCTGTGAATATGCTTTTTGGTGAACTGCTCTTGAGTGTTGTATTGTGCTCTCCAGGTAAAGAGTGGGCTGGGACAAAATGCAGTTACTTATTTTTTTGGTTTTGGTACCGTGGATCGAGCTCATGACCTCGTGCTTGCCAGGCAGGCGCTTATGCCACTGAACTAAATCCCCGACCCAAAATACAGTTACTTTAGAAACATTTTCAAAGACTTTATCATTTTCCAGCATTGTGCTAGACCATGTACACCTAATGTAAGCTAAAAGGTAATATATTGAAGAAAACGATTTTGGGGAAAAAAGTTTTAAAGCAAAGAAAAGAAATATCTTTCTTAGTGCTATTAAGTATTGTTTGCAAGAAGCTATTACAACTAAGAAGGCACAAATGAGGAGAAAGACAGTATATCCAGATGAAAGATTCATCAAAAGAATAGATTCTAGACTACTCCAGGCTTATGAGAAATATGAAGAGGTTCTATGGGGGTGGAAGACAAAGAGGAAAACAAACAAACAAACAAACAAACAAACAAAGTCTCTTCAAATTGGAGTCACAAGTTTTTAGGACTGTTGAGATGAAGTTCTCACATTTTAGTCGTGATCAGAATCACTGGTTGCAGGCCTGACCCTCAGTTTCTGAGTCAGTAAGTCTAGAATTCAACTCATTCTTTTCTCTAATGATGCTGCTTAATGTGGCTGGCTCACGCAGACCCGCACCTTGAGAACTAGAAATTCAGTTCTAGCATCTCATTCTACCTCTGAGACAAGTTAGGTGCTGGCAGATGGTTTGCTCATTATACACTCCACGTTAGAGCCTGGAAAACATATTCTGATTCTTCTGATTTTTCTGAGGAATTGGTTGTAGTCTCACAGGTGCAAAAAGACCAATCCAATTTTACATTGAATATAAATCATATTTTTGAACATTTATTTATATCTTTGTCTGATTATCTCACAATATTTTAAGCTTCCTGGTTCATGACTACAAGTCTTTATTTGAATACAAAATATTAATGCATTCTTGCGGAGAGAAGACCATGCGAAGTTATAGAAGTGACTAGTAAATTAGTTGAGCGTGATAGAATTGTAATGAAGTAACTAATTCTTGAAAGGGCTGTTTAAAATAGTGGCTGTGTATTTTTAGTGCTCAACCCAAAATAATTCATATTTTGGTGGTTTGTGCATTTCTGATTTCTATGCACTTTTAATTTTGTTTCCATATTTCTTTGCAGACACGATAACCAGAACATTACAGATAATACTGGAAGTTGTACCAGAAGAAGACTGTCAGAAATTATGAGCTAATGCATTGATTTTTGACAATCTGCTGAAGCACAGAAATATAGTGTGGATCTTTACTTCATTTTCTTCAAATTTAGAGAATTGCAGCATTGGTGATGGACTAAAGGAATCATGTATTTCTGTTCACATCTCCTAGTGTAGTCGCACTAATATCTGAGAAACAGTGGTAATACGATGTCTTTGTAGAAAGCTAATATGCAAATTGCACCATAAATTTACATGGTTCTTAAGTTTCTAATACCTACCTTTTCAGGTTAAGGAAAATGACTGAGGAGATAGACTATTAGTTACGTAGTCATTCTCTACAATATATCTTATGACAAAGAGCATTCACATCATAGAGTAAAGATGTTTTCTGTATATATGGGTTTTGTGAACATGTTTTGAATACTGTAGATGATTAAACTGTGAAAAGTAGTTTCTATTCTTCTGAAAAAAATAATGTGTGCCATCATTATGACAAAGAGGAAAGGAATTTGAGATTGGTATTATTGGTATTGCATTGCTTTCCCTTGGGTATCATTGTTTAATGCATTATATAAAGAGCATTTGAACAAAAGGTAAAGCCTATACATAATTTTCTTGAATACATAGAAGGAGAACTTCTAGGGGCCATTCTCTATGGAGTAAACCTGGGAATTAGCTTATCAAAGTCCATCATGATTTATGTTAGAGATTTTCTCAGTCATTATTAGACATTCCACTGTTATTGTGCCATGCTGTTTTCATGCCAGGTCACTTTATGAAGTAGTTAGGTCCAACTTGGTATTAAAATTAAGAACCACCATCTCTTTCACTAAAACTTACATCTTGAGAAATATGTCTGCAAACTTATCCAATTATTTATTTATTTATTTATTTTTGGTACCGGGGATCAAACTCACAACCTTGTGCTTGCCAGGTGTGTTTGTGCCTCTGAGCTAAATCCCTGGCCCCAAATTACCCATTTAAAATCTTCAAATTCCAATACTGAAATGAGAAAAATCACCAATAAGGAAAATATTCAAAATATCCAGCCCATCTTTCTGTGTTGATGTGTAATGCTAATAATTCTGAACATCTAAAAAATTCCATGGTTATTTGTGTGTGATGATGAATTTTGACAGTTTGTGAATTTCCTTTATATATTTTCTATTCTGTTAAAATATCTCTCCAGATAAAACTGTCCAGAGTGATTAAGAAAAGGCATATATTTATGTAGAAATAGAAGAAGAAGTGTCTCTGCTAAATAAGATTTAAAACATATTTCTAAAAAAGTTCAACTTCTAAATCTAGCCTTCATCAGTAATTTCCTCACTGTAGTTGTCATTCAACTTGCAAAAAAGATAACGAACCACAAGTTTATTGAAAGAAAGAGGAACCGCATAAAAGCGTGTGTTCGGACAATTGTTATTATGCCAGAATTTGGAACTATTGTAGAATTTTCAAGTAACAGTAATATAATGACGAAAAATTTCAGTCATTATTTGAATACCTCTAAGATAAAATGGTCAGTATATGCAGAATGTTTCATTCTTTAAGTTTCCTCCACTGTGAAATAAGAAATTTTCAAAGAATCACACTGATTAAAATGTTAAAACAGATATGGAATTCATAGACAATTGGCCAAAGTAGCAATGATGATATATAATTTGGAGCAATTCCATTTCACTAATAACATTTAATATACATGCAAGATTGATTTTTTTTAACAGACTTGCTGCTTAAGTCTCTTAACTAAATTCATTATAATACCTTCTGTTTATTCATAGTATAAAGTTTTCAAATTTTGATCTGTAGAACCTTTTTCTGATTTATTTTGTTAGTTTTTGATTTGTCACATTTCTCACTGCTATCTTTCTAGAATAAAATTCTTTTACACATCTGTTTTTACACTATCTAGGCCCATAAGATCTAAACAAGCATATTCTTCTTGAAATTTTTCTTGCCTGGTGAAAGATACAATACATGGAGATGTTTGTGCAGTTCTTAGTTATTCCTGACAATAATGCCCTTATATCGAAAACCAATTGATCTCAGAATTTATTTTATTTATTTTTAATTCTAATACATCTTTAAGGTATCACTGTATAGGCTAACTAGAATACACACTCATTATCCTTTCTCTTACTTTCAGAACTGGTTTTTGCATTATTAAGTTTCTAATGCCACTGGAATTTTAACCAAGCAGAAAATCAGCCTGTAGTTGATGATGATGATGAAGCAGATTATTATTTTTGGTTTTTTCAGACAATGTCTCATTATGTAGTTTAGGCTGGCTTTGAACTCACTATGTAGCCCAGGTTAGCCTTGAACTCACAGCGATCCTCCTGCCTCAGCCTCTGAATGCTGGGATTAGTGGTGTGTGCCACCACACTAGGTGCCAGTAGACTTTTTTAAAAAGTGATGATAATTGACTTGTATTTCAGTTTATTTTTAGGATGCATCATGAAAAACACAGACGTTTTTTAATCAGTGAATTAATACTCTTAATTCTTACTAAAAATGGTAGCATACAAAGAAGATTCTAGTTCAAAAATTTTGCACTTGTGTTTTTCATTTTTTCATAGAGGGCAAAGTCTCTCTTCTATTTTTAGATTGATACATATGCATATACTCACATGTATATGCTACTACATGTGCTATGTTTGTTCCAGAGTACATACACAAATATTTCTGTAAACAATATGAATTTATTATAACACTAAAAACAGAAGTGGCCATATGCTATAAAATAACTAATGTACTATCTTCAAAAATTCTTTTTTAGTGCAAGGAGCCAAAACATTTGATTGTGATTTTACAAGATTGAGTAAAGACTTCTAAATTGAAGCACAATTTTATTTACATAAAGAATGGTTCTCCTTAATCGTGAATACTTGCAGTAAATATTTTGTAATTTTGATTGTACTTTTAAAGTAGTAGATTTGTTTTCCTTTGATTAAGTGGAGAAAATTAAACAATTATAAATGGTGAGTTTGTTAGTTGGAAGTAAGCCTTATTCTTTTCTCTGTATGGGAGCTTAAAGATTTGTCCTAGAAAAGATGGGGGACTCCTGTTCCAAACATAAAAGTCAGGGACACGCACCCCCACATCTATGCACTTAAACTAACACTCCCCCACTCTGGTAGCACAAAATTAGGACACTTTATTAGGTTACTCTAGCAATGAATTTCCTCTAACATTATGTATGTCGAAACTGATTTCCAGATTGTCTTATGTGTCCAGTGAAATTGTTTCCTCAGTTGATATTTGATGTATCAACAGATGGTTGACATGAGTATAATCACAAAACAGAATTCTTTGTGAACTGATCAGCCTTCAAGAAACTCATGATTTTATCTCAATTTGCAGATGAATGTAATGCTAAGAAATGGAGCAACTCCGACCTTTGTTAATATTGATCACTTATAGTTCAGGTGTAAGTTATAAATGGATAGAAAACTGAAGGTCAGAATATCAGAAAATGAAAGGTAGTGTGTGATTAGATTTGTATTTTGGTATTATACATTAGGTAATGTAATTGCAGAAGTATTAAATGATTTGTCTGCTGTGTATAAGCAGATACCCTAAGAAGCTAATTAAACATGGTTCAGTGCCTCTTACTTAGACAAGTTCTTTCCAATATCTTGTACTTAACTTTGGATTAGGTATTTTATATTCATTTTCTTAAAGTAGACTAGTAAAATTATATATATATATTTCTGGCCCCATGAAATCCACATCTGTCATTGTAAGGCAAAATAACTTCCTTTATGGAATGTTTAATATATATTTTAAGTATTAAACTTATCCATTAACTGATGTATTTACATCTAATTATTAGTGACTTTCTCTTGTAATATGTGATATATAAGAAAATAGTTTCATCTTTGTCAGATTTTATGGGTTAGTTTTGAAGAAAAGAAACACAATGAGTGGGATTTAAATTGTAGCTCTTTTTCTTAGTTTAGAAAAAAGAGAGAGATTTGGATTTGGATACAGATGACTCAAGAAATTTGATTTTACTTGAATATAATATCGCTTCATTTTGCTCTACATAATATGCAGTATTTTGGTGCTGATACTGTTTACAGAGTCACTTTTTATTATCCTAACCGTTTAAAATCATCTATTAAATCACGGTATTGTGGAACTAGCAAGAAGCTCATAGTGGATATAAGTTAAAATAGATAAAGGGTCACTTTCATAGTTTCTGTTTACATTACTTACATACAGATAAAAGAATTATTACCTATGTGTGCATTTTAGCTTAATTTCCCCATAAACAGTATTTTAACAATCTATCTCAAAATACGTAATACCTAAAAATGCAACCTGTGTATAGGCCATAACTTGTTAGTACTGTACTTAAAAAGAATTTAACAGTAAATTTTGGGAAGTTATCCTTTCTTCCTTTCATTGCATTTTTAAGTTAGTTTGCATCTAAAACTAAGTGTATTATGTATTTTTAACATGGCTACAGATTCAAAAATCATGAATCATTGTCTTAACAGAAAATATCAGTTTTCCTTATGTTGTGAGATGTCTTGCTTACAACCTCATACCAATATTAGCTTGGTCTTTTTGAACCATTTTTGGTTGATTTGGATAAATTAATGATGACCTTTATTTCATTTTTTGACATTATAACCTTACGATAGGAAACGAGTTTTAATTTGCATTTATACCATTATCTAGATTTTCTTAGTTTGCATCTACCACATAGGTTTACTTTCTTGAGAGATTTTTTCCCCCTCTCTTCTTTGTTACTATTGGGTTAAAATGCACAGAGTATTGTTACAGACTCCAAATAGCTAGCTTCTCTATGTGTATATGTTTGCTTATTTCAAGATACACATTGATTCAACAATGTCCTATGCAATTTTATGGATGAAAGATTCTCTCAAGAAACTGGGGTGCGTTAGGCATCTGAGAGACAAGCAGATGGTTACAGAGATTTGATTTTTTTTCTTTTTGAGACAAGGTCTCCCCATGCAGTTTGGGCTGGCCTTGGACTTACTTTGTAGCTCAGGCTGGTCTTGAACTCTCAACAATCATCTTTCCTCAGCCTCCTGAGTGCTGGGATTGCAGGTGGCTGCAGAGATTTGAAAGTGAACATTTTTTTTTTGCCCTCAATATATACACTACTGATTTTTACTGTATTGGTTAGAAGACTTCCTTGCTAAGTCCTTTATACCTCTTGTTAAAACATCTAAAAGACCATGATGAAAGACAGAGGGGAAGAGAAAAGAGAATAATGCAATTATTTCTTTTGCAGTCGTTGCTATATTTTGAGTACTTTTCGTGACAGGGTATTTTGCACAGCATCTTGTGGGAAAATGTGTTAGGTCTTTGGATGTTACAGCTATATAATTGGGTAGCGAGTGGTCAGACTTTAATGTGATTGTGAAGTTAGACCTCACATATTCCTACTAATGGACCTTATTAGAAGTATGCTAGGAAATGCCCGCATATCACACTGAGATATAATGCAATGTTGTTCTCTGGCCCATGGCTTGAACTGTCTTATTTCAAAGGATTTCTAAATTAATTTTTCCTAGAATTTCTCCTTCACTGCAAATTCTACTTACTGACTAATATAATGTGAACATATATTAAAGTAGAAAAATACTTTGGAGAAATTAAACTTGTTTCAAATGATTATGTGTTTATAAAAGAGAAAAAATACTTGAAAGCAAATGACAGAAACAGAAACAACAACCACCACACACACACACACACACACCCACACACCCACACCCACACCCCCACATACCCATAGCCACACCCACGGTTTTACAAAACCCACCAGAGTCCTCTAACAATTCTAAGCAATCTGATCCTTTCATTGAAAAAATTTGTTATTTAATAGTTTTTCCTTGTGAATCTTACTACCGCTGCCATAAATCTAGAACTAAATTTTTAATACATCTTGAGAACTGGGCTTTTGCTCCTCCTCCTCCTCTTCTTTCTTTTCTTCCTCTTTCTTCTTTTTGTACTGGAGGATTAAACCCAGGGAGTTCTGAGCAATATCCTGAGCCCCTTTGTTAATTTTTATTTTTTTAGACAGTCTTGTTAAGTTGCCCATGCTAAACTTGAACTGTGTGATGCTCCTGTGTCAGCCTCCTTCCGAAGTTCCTGGGGTCACCTGGGTACCCCACTGTAACAAGGTGGATTTTTTTGGATGTTATCCATGTTCACTATTTAAAAGATCCTAGAATCCATAGCAATATTAGGATACACTTTGCTTTAAAATTTTGCTTATTTAGGGCACAAACATTGGCCCCCAAATTTCTCCCTCTAAGTAGATAGACTACAGCTCAATAATAATGTTTTCAGTATACAATACTTCTCAACATTTGGGAACTCTGCAAACATAAGGATCAGATGTGTTTCTTTTTTCCTGTGCCAAACAGGTGACTAAATGTGTAGCTGTGTTTTACAGATGCTAATTGTTGGCTACCTATGGCTTTATAATAAGCATGTGCCAGAAAAGGTCAGACAAATGGACTCTAGTACTGAATGTGTGGTGACCTTCATCTGTCTTACCTTTCTGACAAGGATTTAAGTCTAAATTTCATAGAGCTTCGTGCTCACTTATCATAGAATGGATTACATGGTAGTAATGCACTGGTAGATGGTTTTTAGTTATTAATTCATAGTTCATCTCATGATGAATCTTTTATGTATTTTTATTGCGCGTGTATCTGGATTTACTTTATAAAGCATGGGTTGTATTGTTTAGCTTTGCCTGAAATTTGACCCAGTTACAATGACTTTTTTCACTTGTAAAGGGATAGAGAAATGTGCATTTGTGTTAGTATGTTCATATTAACATTATTAGGTACTATGTATAAATATATTTAAATACCTTTTTTATTTTTGAGAATAATTTGCATCAATGGAATCAGTTTAACTCAGTGAGAAAGTGATGGGTTATTCTTAAGGTTTATATATGTTGGAAGTCTTCCCTTTGATCTGTGCTTAAATTATAATTGACAGAACAGCTAAATCCTGAAGTTTGATCTAGAATGTGTTTGTCATGACCTTGTGCCATTCCCCAAACTGTGAGAGCATGATAGGTTTGGCCTAGATATCTAAAATACAGGACTAGAAAGATCCAGCAGAGAAAAAAATGACACTCAGTGCCTTCAATGGGCCTCGTTCCTGGTGTCATTTCTTCACTCTGACATTGTAAGAATGAAACATGGTAAAGACGATGGTGTGTGCTTTATACAAATGTGACACAATATCTTATACTGACCGAGACATTCTTAAAGAGCCAAATTGCTTTTCTGCATCTATATTCCAACTGCCTTAGGAATACAGAGGTATTAAACTATGAGAATATAAGTGGTGCAGGGGGACTTTCCTTTGTGGATTGTGTTGTTTTTCTTAGCGTTCCTTGGCACTGGGGTCTGTACCAATGTGTGATCTGTGAAATAAAATAGATTCTTCTACAGCGAAATGTGTACCCTCTGGGGAGAGTTCTGGTGCAGCAGTTACACTGCCAGATGGTGTTTATGGGCTATTTGTATAAGTGGTAAGACGCTATGAAATAAGTGTGCTTTCATCTGATGGGAACGCAATGCACGTGCTTTTATATGGAATGAATTTTGGTGCAATATGATTTCACTCAAATTTGCATTAAATTTAATTTTAGTTGTACTTATGTATGTGAATACCTGTTAATGCTTCTAGTCACTTCAACTTTGTATATCGGTTTTTGTACATATTTTTACTTGAAAATATTTTAAGTTGACATTTAAATAAACATTTGCTAGTTTACATAATAAATGTAGTGTTTTATTGTCTTTTTTAAAACAGTGTGTATTCCCTTAAATTGAAGGCCTTGGTTTTAATGGTTGAATTGATCTATCATGGAATCTATAAATTTGTTGAAGCATCCATCATAACATCAATTTTATGCACTGAAAACTGAAAGAGATGGCAAATTCAGTGTCCTGTACACACTCCTCTTCCTCACAGCCCGCATTCATCTGTCCTCTGGTCTGAGATACCTAAGTTCATGTCTCTTGTCACCTGTGATATTACAGAATCTCTGCATTTTTTTAACCTTTAATAGGAGTTTTGTGTCCTGTAATTCAGCCTTCATATGTTTTCCTAGAATGATCATCTTGACACAAATGAAGTCTAAAAAAAACTCGGCAGTTTCACACTTATTCATTCCTTTATTTCTAGATGAAATCCTAATTCCTTCATAGAAGTGTCCCTTTTTCTCTCCAACTTCCCGCATTCTATGTAGCCATATTAAATGTCTTTTCAATAGTTCAGTGAAGAAAAGATGCCATTATTATTACTAGTTGCACATTCCAGATTCTTATAGGAATTAAATTTTCCTTTCTCACTTCCATCTCATTACACCAGACATAGTAGACTTCTACCCTATATGCAACTGAGTCCAAAAGGTTACTGCCCCTACAACTTTTCCCCAGGTTGGTTCAGGACCTGATCCCTGACCTCCTTCTCCATCTGGGATTCATCCTCATATACCTCAGCATACAATGCTATATTTGATTTAGTGTCAATTCTCTGCCTGTTTTGCAGACTTTGCCAATGCTATAGACAGGAACATAGTGAATACTCGATGTTTATTACATTTGTAAATTCAGTGGATGAATTTGGGAGGTTTTTTATGCTTTCCTTAGAAGCAGTTCTTGTGACTTCCATATTCAAGCCACTTGTCTTAGTCACTTCCCAATCACTGGGCCACAGTACCTGACATCTGTGACTTTTAAAAAAGGAGAGGTTTAGTTTGACTCATAGTTTCAGAGGGTTCAATTCATAGTCAGCCGGCTCCAAAGTAGTAAGAGTGCAATGAAAACAACCTGGTGGAGTATATTGGGTGATACTATGTACCCCAAAGTCCTCATATATTTTGATGGGACTGAGTCTGATGCTTGTGATCAGTTTGTTGTCTAGCACTGGAACTGGTGATGTGAGTGCTGCACCCACCCAGGGGTGGAGCTGAGGTACAGTGTAAAGGAAGTGGTCCTTCTTTTGGCTCACTTCTGCCCTCTCTCTCTCTGGCCAGTGTGCTTTGCTGTTTGGCAGTGGCCATGAATGGCAGCCCCGCCATGCCACGCTGCCTTGGAGCCAACTGAGTATGGACTGAAACTCCCAAGAAACTGTAAGAAATAAACCTTTCCTTCCCTAATTTTGGGCATCAGGTATTCTGTCTTGGCAACGAATAAAAAGTAACTAAGACATGGAGGAAAGCAACTGATGTGATGGTGACGAGGAAGAAAAGAGTGAAGGGAGGAGTTGGGAGGGAGGTCATAGCCCCAGTTGCAGGAGAAGATGCCTCCTCCCCGCAACCAGTTTACTTCAGTCTGTAACTTGCCCAGGTAATAGTTCCTGTTCCAGTTGCAGCCACTTTTGTTTCTTAGAAATAACTGGTCACTGTGATGCATATTGTAAGAACCAATCCCCATTTGCTAAGCCATTTTGTCTCTGTACTTCCTGCTTACTTATCCCATATAAGACTTTGACCATCAGAGAATAGGGCCTGATACTTTGGGAATGATCCCAATCAGTGCCTGTCAACATAAATATATCTGCCTCCAAATCCTGGATGTCATTTGGTGTTTCTATTTGCCGTTGCACAGTGACCCACGTAGTAATAGCATATGTGGCTCCTGGGTGCATTAGTAGATGAATCCACTGAAGAGCATAATGTTTTCATGATCCAATCACCTTCCAAAAGTCCCACCTTTGAGCACAGGAAAGTTTCAGGGACATTCTAGACGTAATCAATAACATACCCATCAGACTCTGTGGAAAAAGAATTTCTATGATACCTCTTCAGAACAAAAGTGAACTGACTGGGAAGTCTCTCTCTCTCTGTTTCTCAATCTCTCTGTCTCTCTGTCTCTGCCTCTCTCTGTCTTTTTCTCTCTGTCTCTGTCTCTTTGTCTCTTCTTCCATAGGTAGGAGTAAAATAACTTATTGTGGGTTCTTCCTGTAAATAACACCTTTAAGGTTCTATATTTATGGTAAGATTTTTTTTTATAATAATGTCTTTAAAACTTTATACTGAAGTTTGGAGCAAAAGAAAGCCTAACTTTTTGGTGGTCAAATCTCACTTTGAAATAGAAATGGGAGATTAAGTAGCACTTTTTATCTTGTGCATGTTTTGGGTAAGTAATGACCAAGGAAACTAATAACTTCTTGCACCTGTAAAGTTTGCATAGTTTTGAAAATAAATACAAATGATGTGCTATGTAGCTATGCTTATTTTAAAATTAATGATTATGACTGAGCATGTGTTTAATAAAAATATCTATGAATTTCTTTTGTAACTGTCATTAGGCTTTTAAACATGCTGGTTCCAATTCACAAAAATTTTTGCCAATAGAATACACAGAATAACTTTTTACTTGACTTTGTTGGGATATATAGAAGTGGTTGATATTTTTTTTAAATTTTGAAATGACAAAAGAGTAAAAACCATGATACAGACTTTCAAAACAAAATCATAGGAGATTAACAATGTTTACTACATTGCACATTGTTATCTTCAATGTAGTTCCTCAGATTACAAAACATCAGCATGAAAAAATGATCACACAATGAAAGCACAAACCTTTTTTATGAACAAATAGAGATTAGTAGTATAATTGTCTATCTTTTGCATATATATATATATATATATATATATAATCTTTCCCTTCTGTCTTTTCTCCTTTTCCCCATCCCAGTTATTCTTTCCTTTGAGCAGTTTCTTACTCTTTCACTTTCACAATATCTATTGTACATTTTGGATCTTATTTACTCTTTCAGTTTTTTATAGTAGAGAGACAACACAATATTTATGCATGTGAGTCTCAAGAAGTGGCTGAGCTTTGAGATGATAATGTATACTGTGATGGGGTGGGTCAGTCAGGGGTGAGGTGGATAAGTGTGCTTTTGATTTTGCCTCCATATGTCCTAAAAATTATATTTGCAGACTCTGTAAAGATCTGCCTTGAAGGTCAAGCCTTCACAGCCCTGTTATTGTTTTTATGGTTTTAAGCTTAAGAACATTTGGTCACTGGTAGGTATCGGCTGAAACTATGATCTTAGAAATGTTTGATGTTTGAAATAACTCAGCAATCAAAAATGATTAAGACTCACTGTCCTTTAAAATGTTAACTTCTAAGATTTAGTAACCTCTTGAAAGGCATGAAACAGGGTTTGTTAAAGCAGGCTAAACTTCACAAAGATTGAAATTCCCTCCAGTTATAATAAAATATCTTAATATAATTGCATACAAACCTAAGAAATATGTGGAAAGTCAGTTATTTTCCTCTCACTGAAATTCATTCTGAAAAATTAAAGTTGTTAATTTTACTTTTGCCATACTAATTTGCACACTAACTACATGACATGTCATTATTATTATATATTCCATTTCTTAAAAATTTAAAGGCTATATAAAATTTAAAGTCTGCCTTAAGCTCAGCTATGTTTACTTCTCATTCCATCATTGTCATACTGTTTTCATAACTTAGTGATTCACTTATTGATTCAACGAAAATCACTAAGCACCTCCCCTGTGTTATTCGACACATTGGGTGCTAGTGATACGTGGCTAATAATTTACATACAGTCTATTTCATGAACTTACCAAATAGTTGGGGAGGTCTTTTTTCCTACATCACTCAAATGTGTTTTGCAGATTAGGGTAAGTCTTAGGTGCTGCAAAACAGCAGAGTCCCCAAATGAACATGATTTGACCTGGGGTTTGGGGAAGGCTTTCCTAAGGATGTAATCTGAGTTGATATTAAAGAATGGGTGCAATTACCCAGCTGAAAAGAGGTAGCATATGGAAAATGTCAGAAGAAGAATGAGCTGTGTAACAAAGGCCCTAAACCAGAAAAAGCAAGGTTTATCTATAAACATAAGTGAGGAGATAGTTTGGCCAAAGCACGGAGAATACAGAGACCACGTCTCTCAAGAAGAGCAGGGATAAGGACTTCATTAGCAGTGTTCTGGCTCTCGGTCTATATCAAGTATAACAGAGGGAGTGCAGGCAAATGAAATCCACATGTATAACATTGAACTTCAGCAAAATTTCACATTGTTCCCTCTCCTGATGTCCCTAGATAGAATTCTTTCAAATAGTAAAACAAGTTTTTTTAAAATTATTCTTATATTTTACCTAATTAGTTCTCACTGCCAAAAGTGTTTGTAAACTGTAACAGGCTTTAGGATGTTTATCTTGAAAGGGGAAAGTAATTGCAAGGAATATATAATGAAAAAATGTGGAAAATCTTGCTTCTGGAAACTTTACAGTTTTCTGTTGCTAGTATGTTTCTATTCTTCCTTGCGAGTTAGATTGTATTTTGTCTATTGAGCAGTCACCAGCTGTCATCTCTAGGATGGCTTGTGATTTTTTTCAGAGATATTCTTCTCATACCTAATTATTTAATCTTAACTTTCACAATTTCCTTTTTGGGCCCAACCCAAAGTATTAAACAAACCTATCTCACGTGACAAATTATCACAAGAAGAGCTTATTTATTTGACTCTAGTATTCCATTATGGACATTTTCAAAGAATAAAATTATTTCAAGTTTTTTCTGCTTCCTTAGAAATATGGAGAAGGGTCTTTTCATTTTACCACTCCATAATTCACAGTGAAAGACAATTAGCTCTTTAGTAAGACAACAAGAATTTTGCTTAAGGAATTAGAGAAAAAAGATATTATTTGAGGATACATAAGTGGTATTCCACAGAAAATGGGGTTCCCTGATATAATATTTTCATACTCAAATTTCCCAAACCTGAGGTCCTATTGTCAGATATTTTTCTATGAACTTAGAGTGATACATCATTTTCTTTAAAAGAGTAATCTGATGTCATCCAAGGGTACCTAATGGTAAGAAAAGGTTAATGTATAAAGTCTATGATTATTAGCAAAATGCTTTCTCAAATTAAAAATTTTCAGATTTCAGTGAGAGACTACTGAATAAAAAGAGGAAAAGGCAGAAGAAATTGAACAGTGGTTCAAATTCATAATAGATGCCATTTATCATTTTTATTAAACTTTGTATTAATCATATGCTTACAGCTGACTAGGATGCTCCTTCCACTTTCTATGAATAAGACAGATGGCAAGGCTTACTTCCACTTTTGGATTAAGAAATTGAGTCCAAAATCAAAATGATTTGTCTGGGGCAACAGAGAAAGTCAAAGAGACCAGCATAGAAGTTCTGATGATCTAATCACTCTTAAATTTCAGACTATTGAATGGAATTGAATTGAATCTCTTGGGAGAAGACAATTACTTTCTTTTATTTAGAAGTTGCTCAGCCATTACATTTCTTGCTATCTACTATATGATTAATAATGGATCTCATGATAGAAGAAATGAATCACATTTCTTCATCCATAAGAACTCACGGTGCTTCAGTTTGTCATGATGAATCTATGATAAACCACAGGAACATACAGTACAGTATATAATTAATTGTGACATAGAGTCACAGTTTCAAATCCATTGAAAGATAGGCGATGTGGTCTTTCCAACAGCCCTTAAGGATCTGGAGGAATTAGATGCATAGAATCTGATTTTGAATGATGGTGATGTGTGTGCTTCTAACTTGAGTATGTTTTTCTTTAATAAAATAATTCAGTGTGCATAGAATGGAAGACAACACACATAGAGGAGTTGGTCCACTCGTGATAGAGGCCTCATACTGTGGAAAGGAATTTTGATCTGAGATGGACACCACTGCAGACATTTCTGAAGGAGATGATGAGATCAAAGTGGAAATGAATAGTTATCATGTTAGCTCTGCCAGAGGGCTTATAAAGAAACTCTGGAATTTGCAAAATCTAGCTGATGAGTTTTTACAACTGCAAAAAAAGTCATATAGAAGTCTTATGTGGGATAAAAAAATAAAAGGTCAGGTAGATGAAAAATTATGGAGACAAAACAAGAGACTCTGTGCCTGACCTACCATGGAGGATGAAGTTAAAGCTGTCGTTGTTAACTCAGGGGTTTTAAGCCTGAAGGAGCTGAATAAGGGAGTATGTAGCTGAAAGGGGCGTATTTGTGGTAAACTTCTGATTTCCCTTGTGTGATAATTATACACTGGATCACGTTTTTACCTCTAGAGTGCTGAGTTTGAGCTGCTAAAAATTCCATCTGCATACATTCCCTGATCACAGGACAAGTTCTCAGGTGAGAGCACAGAATTTGAAATACACATTGTTAATACTCTTAAGTAGGCTTTAAGTACACTCTCTTCCCCAATTTAACTAAAAATCAATTATTACATATGTCAAAATTGTAAGGTAGGAGAACGAAGTACCACACTTATAGCTGATAACAACTGACATAAGAGAATGTAGCTCATAACTCTGGGCAAGTAGGCTTTCTAATACTGAACTCCAGGGTTAGAAAGATTTGCTCATTGTATCGCAGACATTTCTGTAATTAAGTAATTAAACTTCTTCCTACAGATGTCTGACCCTGTAAAACAGTGCATGGAGTAGTGAGGCTGGCTCCCAAGGAGAAAAGGCAGGCAATGGTTTTGTTTTGTCTTTCCTAGCAAACTCATCAATATGATACTACTTTTCTTGAAATAGATTAAGAATGTTTCCCTGGAGCAATTCCTTTTATGGGGAAGTAAATGGCAGGGTCAGGAAAGAACCTTCTCATTCTCTTCCCATGCCATCCCAGTTAGGAGTGTCCTGCATAGAGATGACCCTTGGGTTCAATCCACTTTAGTAGTTTGTATCCACAATCTTTAGTACTTTGTATCCACAATCTTTAGTACTTTGTATCTACAATCTAACTTAAACATGGTGGCTAGAAAATATTAGATTCTCAATACATAGTTTTTGATTACGTGGGTAAATGAAAGTGACAGTTAAAACTGATATGATTAGGAACAGTATTTTAAAAAATAACAGTATTAAAAGAGCCTATCCATGGGGTGATTTCCCATGAGCTGGGTAGGAGATGGATGAGGCAGAAGAGTTAAAAGGGAAAGTGCACTGGTATCCACTGAGAATCTTTGGTTCTGAGTTGAATGTCTATTTTAAATGGTGACAAAGTTTGTTGTAGTTTTAGAATACTTCCATTGAAGTCATCTTTCTTTCCCATATTTTGTTCAAATCAGGTGAATGGAAGACATCCTGGGCTTTGTGGGTCAGGCAAGTGCTAAGTGAAAAGATGGCAAACAATGATTACTGATCCCAGAAGCAGTCGAAGATGCAATTGTCTCTTTTAACAAGCCTGTGATATAGTGTATGATGTTGTTTAGTACAATGCAAACAATACAAACAAACCCAAGTAATTGAAGCAAAAGAGGAGTATAGGATAAAGATGCAGTCATATCTTGAAAAGCTGTCAGAAATACAGTCTGGTTTTAGAAAGGGACCCAAAGCTGGAAATGAAAAATGATAGGACACTAGACAACATTCTCTCTCAGTTTCTTATTTCTCTGTCTCTGTGTGACTCTGTTAAACTTCTATTCTTCTACGTTCTGAGTTTTCTATGCAATGCCTTAGGCTATAAATCTCTCCTGGTCAAGAGAAGAACCCAAAGTTTCAAATCATGCAGTCATAATTACAGGTACTCAATTATAACACCAAATACAGTTAGTAGTAGCCCAAAGGTCATTGTACAAGTATGTAGGTGCATTGTTTTGATTAGGTGAGAAACCATAAAAGGTTTGCTGTATCCACACAGTTATGCATACATGAAGAAATAAAAAAATTGGAAAGCATACAAAAAGTGTAATGCAATCAGCAATGAAGCATAAATAGCTAGCATTTATCAAATGCACAATATGTGCTTTCAGCACCATTTGAAAGACTAACTATATTCTAATTTGACATATCATTAAATATCAAAAAACATTCAATCCTCATGTTGATTTATGATATATATACCATATAATAAAGAATCTGAGGTAAGATGTAGTTAAACAGTTTGTCTAAAGACACACAGTGTCTGGAACATACTAAATGCCTTAGAATGAAAGCATCTGAAAAGTATTCCTGTTCTCTGACCACTGAATATTTTATAGCTAGTCTATTCATAAATACTGAAATTTTAAAAATATTTATTTATTGACTTGCTGAAGCAGAAGGAATTTTCATCAATGGGAGGATTAGTGAGTATTTCCTTGGTATGTGGAGTATCTGTCTGTCACAGGGGACACTACTGTCTATGAGGGCAGTGCTTTACCTAGCTGTGGAGGGATGTTGAGGTTGGAATTATAAAATAAGAGGTTTTCTCACCACTGGAAAATCAAGCAGTCAGTAAAGTAATTCAAATCAAATTATAAGCTTCATCCCTACAATCTTGCCATGAGGCCTGCCATGATAGCTAGTAAAAATTATTTTGCTTCTAATTAACAATTAATTTGATTAACTCAATACACCCTTTAATTTCTTGGTTCCACAAGTTTCTGTGCTGGTAAGAGTAGAATGAAATGAGCAGCAGGAAGAGCAACAGGAAGATTTAGATGAACTGCAAGCTCTTTTATTTGGAGGCTTAAACATTCTCAGAAATTGCTTATGTTAAACTGATGAAACATGAAAATATATAATGGTTTAGTAGTAGGTATATACTTATATATTTAAGCATATTAATATATAGAATATGAAAGTATTAACTAATAAACAAAGGTAATTTTGGATGCTCATAAACTATATGCAAAATTTGAGTTTCTTTTGGGACACAGTGAAAGCCAGTTAAATTCCAAGTATTTAATATCATGGAAGTATTGACAATAATACAGAAAAATTAGAAATTAAATACAAAGAGTAATTATTTATTTATTTATTTATTTGCTTTTTTTGTACTGGGGGTTGAATCCAAGACCTTTGCACTGATTTACATCTCTAGTTCTTTAAAAGCAATTATTATTATTATTTTTCTGAATGGGATCATGTTAAGTTGCCTATACTGTACTCAAAGTTGCAATCTTCCTGCTTTGGTCTTTCAAATAGTTTTTCAAATTCAGAATAACTGAAACTTAAAAATGAAGGGTAAGAAACTCTTGGTTAAAAAATAGTCACAGCATACTTAGAAATAGATGATAATGAAGAAAACACCAAGCCAACATTTTTAGGTGACAGTTAAAGAGGTTCATAGTGGGAAGTTTAAATGGCAAGGGGAATGAAGGTCTGGCTGTGGGGAAAAACAAGAGTAGCGACAATAAAACCACAGAAAGGCTATGCAAGTTGGTCAAGGTGAAGTTCACAAACTGAGAAACTGGTTAGTAATATTTTTAAAGGCCAGTATTTTGGAATGAATTCAATGTAATTATAACATGTTTCATTAAAGTCAGTTTTTAGAAAGAAAGGGGAATTATTTAACTGCAAGTTAGACTGCGTCATAAATGCACATACTAAAGAAAACATTGTCAATATATATTATAAAATACTGTAATCTTTTTAGTCATTCACTGCTTAGGGTTTTCTCTTCTTTTGGATTTCAGAGAAAAAGTAATGCAGAGCAGACTTTCTCACTGTTCAGTTTCTCTGGTAGAATCTATTACCTAATAATCTGCACTGTCCAGGTAGTGTAATTTTCAAGTAAGATATTCTCCACAATTTACCTTTAGCTTTACAGTAAATGAAGCAACAAAAAGAAGCTTTAAAATGGGCCTATTAACCTTTTAGCCACATAAGATGAATGTGACAATATAAGATCATTATAGAGATTTTCACTGAGTTCCAATAGGAATATGGATTTTAAATTACTTCTTTATCCTATAGAATCTTTTCCCTTCATTTAGCAAACATGAGCCTTATCTACCATACAAATGCAATGATAATTTATACTTTTAAACTGGAAATCTACCATTACAATCCTGATTTGCTTCACAGAGTATTTCCTACCATGGATGCATTTTCCAGGTTGTAAGGAACTGAATGAGTTGTGATGTTTTATAGCATGTGTTAAAATTTTTTTCACTGTAAGACATATTTCCATCATAGTTTCTCAATATTATTTCAATTTACTGTTAAATAATCCCTTCCCTTTGCTAGAAACTGATTTTATGGATGCATAATCTTATATATAGTTTAGGTCAATAATTTAACTCACTCAACAAAATGTAAGCAACTATTATGTGCCCAGTTAAGTGTTGCACATTTAAAGATAAAGCACAATTTTTTCAAGTAATTAAAGTCTGATGACAGTGACACACATAAACAGATGTATCATACAAATGCAATAATAGTTTATGCAGCATTTTGCAGGTCTGGTAGATGCCTATATGGGACATTCTGGAAGCATTTAATGGTTAACACCTCATCTATCTAAGAGACACAGAGTTGAGATTCTGGTGTGATGACTCAACAACTGAGCATTAAACTCTCACCAGGCATAAGGCTGTGAGAGGATTGGGATTATGAAAAGCATTCTAGCTAGCAGGTGCAGCATTAGTAAAGTCAAGGAAGAGGTCATACTGAGGACACGGGGACCCCAAGCAGCGTTTCAGACAGGAAGGGAAGACACAGACTGCTAACGTGGGTGAAGGCCAGTTTATCAGGGATCACACAGTCCTCTGTGAGGACTCTGGATGCAATTGCTTTGAGTGGTTAGCAAGGCAAAGTGCTCAAAAAACCCTATTTGAGTGGAGAATAGATTACAGAGAATCAATATGCAAGAAGAATTCTAATAAGGGGATGTAGCGGTTGTTTTAGGGAAGTATGCAAAGACCCAAACCAAGGCTGTGGACATAAAGACCAAGGTAAAGGAATGTAATAATTTCCTATTGCTGCTGCAATAAATTGTGGTAAAAAGATGTGATTAAAAAATACAATGAATGTTTAAATTTTTAAAAATAACTTACAGTAAGAAACAAATTACCATTAGCCATTCCCCTTAAAAGTACTCCCCTTTACTTCTAGCACAATTAGCCCAACATTCTTGCCACTTTCTGAAACAGAGCTGAAAGTCCACTTTTAGGAGCACCCTTAGTGGTATTATGGTGGCTGTCTGGATGTCTTGAATTGATTCAAAACTTTTAGCTTGGAAGATTATTTTGACCTTGAGGAAGACCCAAAAGTCACCACATACCAGATCCAGTGAATAAAGTGGATGAGGTTTTAATTTGAGAGAAATTGCCATCAAAGATTGATCAATAAGCTCTGATTACAAAATATGGTCAATGCTTAAATTAAGAAAGTTATTACAGTAAAAGGCACATTACTATTGGTCCCCCTCAAAATACTTGACTTAGTCCTCTCTCAGAACACACTTATCCCATCATGCTTGGTAGTATGTCTGCAATAAGTTTTTATTTTTCATTAAACATTCACCATATGTTTTGGTTACCCTACTATTTAGTGATTAAATAGAATTAAAACTTACTGCCTAGATCTATGGGACTACAATCCAGTCAGGAGAGCTGTATTTCATCTCTGCTGCAGGGGAGAACTCATTCATTATCTCTGCATTTTCAACTTTCCTACAATCCTGGACTCATGGTCTCTTCCCTCCATCAGTCTGGCCCTGGTTGATGTTGTCACATCTTCTCTGACTCTTCTGCCTCTTTCATATGAAGATCTTCGGATCGCACTGGGTCTGGCTCAACCAAATGAGCCAGGATAATCTCCTTATCGCTAGAGTTCTAACTTCATCACATCTGCTAAGGTTACATACTGCTTTGGAGGAATCTGAATGTGGTGATCTTTAGCAGGCCATTATTATGTTCATTACAGATGATAGAATGCAAATATATTCGGGAGACCTTGGACATTTAGGAACATGGCATTGGTATGGTGTATTGGGTGATACACTATGTACTCCCAAGTCCTCATATACTTTTGATGGGACTGAGTCTGCCACTTGTTATTGGTTTGTTGTCTGGCGTGGGGATTGGCTCCCAGGGGTGGAGCCGCCATACAAGGTAAATGAGGTGGATCTTCCTCCTGCTTGCTTCCGCCGTCCTTTCTCTCTTGCCAGTGTGCCTTGTGGTTGCAGTTGTGGCTGCCATGAATGGCAGCCCTGCCATGCCATGCTGCCTTGGAGCCAACTGAGTATGGACTGAAGTGCCTGAGAAACTGTAAGAAATAAATCTTTCCTTCCCTAATTTTGAGCATCAGGTATTTTGTCTTGGCAATGAGTAAAGAGTAACTAAGACAGACTTTGGTACCAGAGGAGTGAGGTCATTGCTGTGACTGTACCTGACCATGTGGTTCGAGAGCCTTTGGAAATGGCTTGTGGGGAAAGTTTGGAAAGGTTCAGAGATGTCGTCTACACGCACAGAGCTGGAAAAGCTTAGGCTGTTCTGTATGGGAGATTCTGGTCAGAGCCCAGGAGACCAGAAGGCTGATAGAAAGCCTGCTGGTAAAGATCAGGCTCAGGAGGTTTCTGCTGGGAAGAAGGACCACATTGGTGGTTGGACTCCAGAGGATGTGTGCTATGGCTTGGCAGAAAGTTCGTCTACATTCTGCCTGTGCCCAGAGACTTTACCTGAGACTGAGATTAAGGGCAAAAGACTAATTACTCCACAGAGAGAACTCTCCAGTCAACCAAATGTTGAAACGGTGGCCTGACTTTTGTTGGGGACATTTAGTCAGATTTATATTGTGAATAAAGAGCAAGGAGTCCGGCATGGTGATTTAAAATGTGAGTTTGGTCAGGAAGCTGTGGACTGTAAAGATGGAGCTGAGACCTTGATTGCTGAGAAGGAACAAAGGAATAAAAAAGATGGCCTGGGGGCATCCCAGGAAGCAGCGGTCCTCTACCCTTTGCAGCCTGAAGCCGACAAAGGTGAAAGAATTTACTTGGAGAAAAAAGCCACAGAATGCCCTGTTCTGGAGTAGTGACAAAAAGCCGCAGAGTACCTTGTCTCGGAGTGATGTCAGAGGCCACAGGAGGTTTTAAAATGCTTGTGGCCATGCCATGTCCCAAAATGGAGGTGGCCACACCAAGTTCCAGAATGGCAGCGGCATAGAGAAGCTCTTCCTCACAATCAGGTTCAGAGAATTCAGCGATCCAGGCAGTCGACCCCTACAGCCAAGAGAGAGGAAAGCCTGGCTACTGCTCCAACCTGCTGTGGACCTTGGTGGCATCCACGTGGCACTGGTTTTAAATGCAAAAAAAGACTAAGGCAGCTGCTACCTCACCTGCAGAGAGCAATGTGTAAAGATGTAAGGGTGAAGTCAAGGAACATGGATCGTCCAAGGAAAGCTATGGAAGTCAAGACCCCTGAAAGTGCTGCAGGGGTGGAATCACTCAAGCCTTTTGGAGCTTGCAACCAGATTGCTTCACATGCTGAGTGGAGAACTCCAGGATTTAATGTTTGCCCTGTTGGATTTTGGACTTACTTTGGTTCCAATGCTTTGTATTCCCCTGTTTGTAACTTTTGGAATGGTAATGTTTATCTTGTGCCTTTATATGTTGGAAGTGCTTAACCTTGTTTTCATTTTTACAGGGGGTTACAGTTAAGAGTTTGCCATAGATTTTGGAGGAGATTTGGGATTTGAACTTTTCAGCAATGCTGAAACTGTTAGGACTTTGGCCACTCTTGGAGAGGGACTAAATGTCTTTTGTATTAAGGATGTACATGAGTCCTTGGGGGTTCAGGGGTGGAATGTATTGGGTGATATACTGTGTACCCTCAAGTCCTCACATACTTTTGATGCGACTGAGTCTGCCACTTGTTATTGGTTTGTTGTCTGGCGTGGGGATTGGCAATGTGAGTACTGCACCCACCCTGCACCAACATACAAGGTAAATGAGGCAGACCTTCCTCCTGCTTGCTTCCATCGTCCTTTCTCTCTCACCAGTGTGCCTTTGTGGTTGCAGCTGTGGCCGCCATGAATGGCAGCCCTGCCACGCCATGCTGCCTTGGAGCCAACTAAGTATGGACTGAAATTCCCAAGAAACTGTAAGAAATAAACCTTTCCTTCCCTAATTTTGGGTGTCAGGTATTTTGTCTCGGCAACAAATAAAAAATAACTGAGACAGATGGCAAGAGAAAAAAGTAAGAACTTCCAGGAATTAATTTATTTGATTTTAAAAATGATTGTCATCAGTTGACCTGAGGTCCGTTGGAGGAAGACTCATTCAGGGACAAGGAGTATTCTGGCAGTGCATGTAGAGTTTGCCCTCAGCCTTAACCAACGCCTAAACAACAGTAGATATCGAGCCCTTGTGCTACTCTCTGAGCTTGAAACCTACATGAAAATTGTGTTGGAGGCTTCGCTGTGGCTATGCCAGAGTTGAAATCATGTTGGACAAATAAATTCCCAAAACACTGAAAAGGAAATAAGCAACAGGAATTTCAGTCATTGTGGGTGAATGTGCCCTTAACATTGAATGAGGAAGACTTGTCAGAAATGGAAAATAGAAAGCGTAGACTACAGGGAAGTTGAGGAAATACAGCAGTGCTTTTTACAATGTGTTCCCCAAAGTCTCCCTTGGAGTTAACATGTTTTTTAATAGCAACACATGTGACTCCACACCTCTCACCAATATCAACATAACTATGCCTATATTTGAGCTATCCTTTTATATTTTTATAGGATTTTATTTAACTATGGGGCTTGTGATTAAATCTATATTTAAAATTTGAAAACCTCTTGAGTAAGGAATTTGATTTAGAGGAAATGATGAAAATCACCTGGCTCCTTGCCTGGAGCATAGTGAGAATATGTCCAAAAGGCTGTAGCTACTGACTATGTTGATCAATTCCCACAACTAATGATGAACACCACCGCCCTTGGTCTTTCCATCACATGTCTATATTGCTCTACTGGGGGCATTTTCATATTCTATTTTCAATTCTTGTTTTTACCTCTCTGCATCTCTTTCTAGATTGTGAATGCATGAAAAAAATCTCTCCAGTGACTTTCATCTTTGTATTGCAGGGGTAAGAAGATAAGGAAAATTTTATTCACTAGGCTTCTTGTTAAGGAGAAAACTGCCTGTCACCAGAAACAAGAGACATCAACAGAAGCCTCAAAATATGTTTACTAAACTACCATGTCTGAGGAAAAGGGATAAATTATTTTGTACCTGAGAAGAAAGGAGAAGCGTAGAAAAAATAAAGAATAAAGGGATAAAGAAAGATAAAAAAAGAGAAGACTTCTCCTATGATGGAATTCTGTGACTCACAAATTATAACTAGTGCTTCTTCACATGCAAGTTCTCTTCTTTGAAGCAACAACCTACAGAGGGTCTGAAATTTTAGTTGAGCTCATACAGAGAAAAATAGAGACTGTGTGTATAGAGTAGCTATTTGAAGAAACTACCCCGGGAATGTACTATCCTGGAATTTGAGGAGAACATAAGGGGCTTTCAACCTTCATAGGTGAAAAGTGTTTGACATAATTTTTAGATCAGGTGTACCCAGGAAAAATCTAATATGAGCCACAAAACACAAACCCCATATATAATTTAAAATATTCAGTAGTCACACTAAAAAATAAAAATAAACAGGTACAATTACTTTAATAATTTTTTAAATTATGAAGTATATCCAAAGTAACACCATAGTGTAAAATCAATACAGAAATTGTCAACAAAATATTTGACATTCCTTTTTTTGGGCTATGTTTTCAGAATGAGGTGTACATCACATCTCAATTTGGATTCACCTTATTTCAAGCATTTCATAGCCACAGTCACCAAATGGCTGTCATATTGGACATGTGCACAGCAGGTTAGCCATGTGCTGGTATTGATCCTAGTGTGGTGAACGCCCAACCAGTGCCATGCATGAGTATTGCTCTGTCCACATGAGTCCAGTGAGTCCAGAGAGATGTACCCCTGACACAACAAGTTAAGCAAAGCAATTTTGTTACTCCTAATGAGCAGCAAGGGACACTAGAAATCTAGGATTTATGGCAAATCAGCATTTCCAGGCTCCAGAAAGCAGTCTAGAGTGCCTGGAAGATCACCTTTGTGTACCTCATGTGACATTGCAGTTGAGGGACCCTGAAGGACACTCCAAAGAGTGACGAGAATCATTAAGCAAATGCATTTCAGGCTTCCTGTTTAAGGCTGTAGGAACAGAACTAGGCCATTTGAGTCCATTCCTCCTTGTCTCAGGATGTTGTTTTCAGCCTTTCTTACAGTTATTCTGAGAACTACAGCAAGGGGAGAGGATGTAGTATCACCAAGGCCATCAAAGTATCTGCCCTATAATACTAAAAATCTAGATCTCCATCATGTAAAACCCTAACCCTTGCATTCAATATTAAGATTTTTTTTTAGATTTTTTTCTTTTTAAGTGTTTCAAGACAGTTTAAACTGGACTTGAACTTACTATATAGTCCTAACTGGGCTTGCATTTGCAGCAATCCTCTTGCCTCAGCCTCCTGAATGAGATTACAAGCACGTACCTCCATGCCCAACCAATATTTCATTTTTTAGTGGTCATCTGGTGTTAAAAACTTAGATCAAAAGAAGATCTTCTCCTTGAAGCTTGTTAATCAGTAACATAGTTACCTAACTGAATGAGTCACTGCAGCAGTAGTGAGCACACAGTAAGAAGAAATTAAACATCAAGTCTTTAATGTATTCTTCCCTTTGCCTATAAAATGCCTCCAAGGGGAAAGAAAGGTGACCCACTCAAGTCTTCTCAACCATATAAACATGTAAATTACAGAGATGGTAACTATATTTAGACGTGGCAGAGTTTTATCCATGGGATACTTTGAAAGATGCCCCCAGTCTGGCAGAGAGCACCTGTGCAATCTATTGATTGTTGGGAATGAAATCTCTGGAAGCGCAGAAACAGAACTAGGCTATTTTAGTATGATTTCATTATACTTGTTTACTTTAGATTTATTTCTACATTCGAAACTCCAAAGTGACTAAGTGTACATTAATCTATAACGCATCTTGTTCAAGTACAGAATAAACCTTTTAAATTTAAAAGGATTTTCCCAACACTATTAAATTTAAAAAAATGCAAAAGCAGATGACATGACCTTTTAACCCCTAGCAAAAATATTTCTAGAAGTGCATCAATGTTTTAAAACCAGCCCTGAGATCTGATGTACGTACCAGAATTGTCTTGTCTAGAAACTGGTTTAGATGCAGTGTTGCTGAACTATATAAAAAGGACTTCATTAAGTTGGCTTTCATTCTATTTATGCCTTTGTCATTTCCTTCAGTGTTTAAGTGAAAATAACACATAAGAAATCATTGCTGACAGGCCTAGAATTTGTCTTCTATTATTTATCGTGATACTCCTCTCTCCACCCACCATTACACTCTAACAAGTCAAATATCAGTTAAAGGGATGTTTAAGACCCTGTAATTCACAGCATGATATCTGTTTTGACTATATTTAATGGCCAGCACTTACTCCAAATGAGTTAAAGCATATCATTGTGTAAGCATTTATTTTCACTACTTTACTGCCTTGGTAAAACATTTTCCCATTTCTCCACTGCTTTTCTGTTCTCTTGTAAGTTTAAATCACAGAATGTAACTAGCTAATAAAAAGGATTAGATACTACACCAAACAGTTGTTAAGTGTGGGAAATTACCACTACACTAATGAATGGATAAACACTTATCTACATATCAAACACTCCAGTCTGACGTTTTTCACACGTCCATGTTTATATGAGTTTTCCCTTCAGTTCAATCTCTCCACTTGTTTTTTCTCCTAAGAAAACTGCATTAACATCTTGTTCAAAGAAAAACTTTGTCTGTTGTTCTCAATCATTCCCCAAACTTTGTGCTAGCACAACATTTGGTGAGTTAAAAATCTAACTGTATAGCACACATGACAATTTAAGTGATGCTAAGGTTACTTCCTTTACTTTCTCTTAGAATTACATAGATTGTCACAGAACTGTGTATCATCTTCAAATATACATATATAGTAGTTTTTCTTTCATTTCCAATATTTTTGTTTCACATCTGGGTCCATCATAGTCTTGATGTTGTAAAATCTAATGGTGTTTAACAGCTTTTCCTTCTTGAAGAGAAAGGAAATAATATTTTAAAATACTGGGTTTTTCCATTTTTCTTTATACAGTCTTTTAAAGAACTCTGATGAGGGCCTGACCATTTATATAAAAGGAGAAAACCCAGTTTGAATGTTGGACTCAACCTTCCTACAAGTACCATGTAAATGTTTGTGTAGTTAGGTTACCACATTGCTAATATTGTTCCAAAATTATTCCACCCTCTGACTCTTATGGAAAATGACATTAAAAATCAAGTCTCCCTTGCAGCTCAGTTCTCTCAGCTGTATTAGGCTCTGACATGTTTTGTAGGTGTCATCTATTACATCATTCATCAGTTTGTAAAAGCTTTGGCACCTGGCTTATCTCCATCAGAACAGGGTATACCACACTGCAAAATGAATGACTCAAAAATATTATTGACTAGTAATGACAATGGTCATTTCTCTTTGGTGTTAATGTCATCACTTGTGAGCTCTGGCCATAGTCCTTGTTGTATTCATGGCGTACCCAGAGCGATGCAACTATCTGTCTCTGGGGTGTTGTCATTGTAGAAAGAGACATGGAAGACACCACAAAGACTCTTAAGGCATCTGCCTTTTATCAGCTCACATCATTTCATGAACATTTCTTAGACTAAAGTAAGTCACAGATCAACTCCTAAGCTCAACAGAGGATTACCAGGTTGGATAGCAGGATAAAAACTTCCCTTGAAGAACACTGTAGGAAAGGAAATAATAATACTTGATTTTAAAGTAAACAACCACTTTTGTTTCTTATTTTCTCCACTATTCCACATTAAATAATTTCTACCATGACTCTTCTCTTTATTCATACCCATGTCACATCTTGTACTATGGTGTTGACTTCTCAAAAGAGGTTAACTTCTGTTTTCCCTGTACAACCTCCTGACTCCTTCCTTTCTCTAGGAAATGTGCTGCTCAAATTCAAAGGCACATTATCATCCACTTGAAAGTGACTGTCTCAGTCTGAGCTGGCTTGATCTGCTACTATTGGTGGCCTGAAGCATCATCCTTCTTTTAGGTGCTAGAGTTATTTGTATTTACCATGTTATGGATTACAAACTGGTGGTCAACTTAGCACCAGCTTCAGCTGGTGTTGAGTTAAAGATGTTCCACCTGAAGAAAGTTGCCAGCATAAATAGGGACGTGGGGAAGAAGAGCCGGGCGTTGAGGGTTCTTCCAAGAGTTGCTGTTTGAGCCGCTGGTTCTCCTGGAGGTGCTTGTCACGCTGGCTTCTCCAATGTGGATTCGGCCATTATCGTCGGAGGAGCTCGGGACCTCATCGGTGAGACTGGCTGTGGCTCATGTTGCGGGAGCTCTGCTCCTCACACTGTGCATCGCTTCCTGGCTCCGGAGGGGAGGCTATGTGCTGGAGAACATGGTCACGCTGGGCTTCCTGACCTGTGCTCAACTGTTCTCCATCGTCGGAGGAGCGCGGGACCTCGTCGCCGTTGGGGATGGCTGTGGTGCTCTTCAGGGCAGCCCCGCTTCTTCTTTTGAG